>DWNY01001350.1:0-12869 GCA_018250635.1 Telegonus apastus
GTCCTTATCTGAGTCCATTCCATTTGTTATTTGACGTAGTATTTCATTACTATTTTATTATCTTAGACATACACTTAAAACAAATTGAATTAAAGTAAAACTTATCAAAGATACGTTTTATTCATAAACAGCATAATAAATTGCACGCCTGCCTATATGCAGATAAAAGTATAACTGTGCTTAAATTATCTCAGTTCGTGTGCCTAAAAGATGGACAAACAAATAAACACTTAAGTAATTTGAATATAATTAAGTAGCAGCGATTGTAGGAACCAACGTCGTTTTTGCCATAAGATGTTTTATTAGTGTAATTTTTCACAGACACTCAAAGTATTAGATGCATAAGAAACACGAACATCCTCCCCCTTTTGAAGACTATGGGCTACCTCATTAGTTATTGCAAAAACTTGGATACGTTGCGGTCGGGAAAATAGAAACTACATACGCAATGGTACTTAGAAAATTACGTTAATTATGATTGGTATTGAATTGTTAGTTCTTGGTATTGGATGGCTTCATATGTGCATGTGCAGTCAAAATATTATGAGTCATGATCATCTCAATTTATGTATAAGGTCCAGAGCTATGTTCCGAGAATTTGCCCAGTCAACGAAATGACTCAGCGCAGTCCATGGATTGCCTTATAAAGTTACGTGTAATTTAATATTGCTGGCGAATGAGAAAAACATATTTTGTCGAATTTTAATTTTTTTCTCAATAAACAAAAACTTTGAAAACTGCATAATTTTCAACGACTACGAGATTTCTGCGCTCCTGGTACTAGAGAATAATGATAGTGCAAAAAATTGCACTGATAAAAACTATATATATTGTAAGACAAAAATATATAGTACCAAAATATAAATGTTAATGGGAGAATCAAAAACTACTCATTCAAACTCTTTTGAACTTGGTTTACTTAGTTTATGGACTATATCCACAATGTCATAATTCCACAGACATAATATACAAAATTCGGTATGTCCCTACCATGATAACCATCGAACAATTATTCGAAAGTATAGAATTAGACATTCAATGATTTTAACAAAATACATTCTTCAAAATACTTGTTTTTATTGCTACATGACCATTTAAGTATCTTCATGCTAATCGAAGAAAACGGTGTTAAAATAGGGGTACTAATTTAATCTAAGCATTAGTTCTTATTGGAATCGTCAACAAGAGAGTCTAAAATAGTGGTTCTTAACCGATGGTCCGCGGACCACTGATGGTCCCGGGAAGCACCCGTAGTGGTTCACGAAGCCATTCAAAAATATTAAAAAATTAGAAGTCAACACAATGACAGTCGAGTAGCGGCGGCACCGCGCCGTCGCGACGAGGTTCGCGAACAAAGTATGCGTGTATTATTAAAAAAAAGATAAATTGACCATTTATTACCATCGATATCACTTTTACTCTATATTACTAACACCTACAAACAGTTGATGGTCCATGGGTAGATAGATATTTTGTCAAGTGGTCCCTCATCACTAAAAGGTTAAGAACCACTGGTCTAAAGCAAATCCATTAGCAATTCAAATGGTGCAAAATAATTGAAAAACAAACCATCAAGTTTCGTGTCGGACGGAATTCTGTCAAACAAGGATTTTTTGAATACCACGACAGGCGTAAGTAAACAAAGCGACACGTGCTATATGTTATGTTCAATATAATATATTCTGTATGACACACAGCCTTCGCGACCGAGGCCGCTTTAATAGCGTCAACATAATATTTTTTATCGTCATTCTGTAAGCGTATGACAACGCTGTTACTTCTAACTATCGCATTACATCACAAGACCTACGCATGTAACAGACAACTCCATTGTAAAAAACGAGAACAGAGCCACGGAAACGCAAGCGTTCTGGCGTGCGTGTTAGCTGTTTATATTGTTCAATTGCCCATTTCACATCGTTGTTCACTATTCTATAGATATTATTTCGTAAGATAGCATTTGTAAACAGTTCCTTGGTATACCTACATAGGTTGTGACAATGAATAATAATAAATACAATGAATAATTGTTTTGTTTTCATCTTTAACATACCTAATGGGTCATTTTCAGATTGTCCCTATACCTTGGGACTACAATAGAGTCTCGGTACCTTCTGCCTATTAGGTGCTTCCGTGATTGTGGACGGCAAGAGTGAGGGCTCGAAAAGTGTAGTCAACGTGCCAGGGAAGGGCGATTGTAAATATACTGAGTACTGATGTAAACACCTAAACCTATGGGGTGAATATAAGCTCTCCCCGAAAAGGCCGGCAGAGACCGTATGCATTCCTTGCAGATCATGGAGTGCTTTACATAGTTCCAAGCAAGGATCACATGTCAATTCGAACATTCTCAATAAATCAGCATTTAGGTATTTAACTACAAGTTTCTATGTGATCAATCAAACGGTATCAAGTATTACGGTAAACCGCCGTATTTATACATTTACATTAAGTCTACTTTTAATTTCCTACTTTAAAATAAGAATTCGCATATTTCCGGTCCGTGTGTGTCGCGCGACTAAGAACTTGAACCGAGTCATTGATACCACCCACGCGAGTCCGCGACTCGATGTTTGAGTCCGCTAGAGCAAAAACTTCAGTTCAATAATAAATAGAAGCAATCGATAATAAAACCAAACATTGAATTAGATACGCACGTTTCGTTATAGACGGGCGGACCGGTGACAAGCACGATGCAAAAAAAACTATATAGCGACGCGTGACTTTTTTCAATGTCGAAAATAACTTAAATGGTGGTAAATATTTCATTTATGTTAATAATTTAATTGGTTATAAAATCGATGCTTTAAAAGTACTAGTTGGCACTTATTTAGATTTTATTCAGCTTAAAGCGTATTCTTAAAGCTTAAAGTTTTTTTCAGCAGTGTTAAAATTAAGAAAAAATAATTTAAGTATTGTTGAAATATTTAAGAATAATATTAATATTTTTATTACCAATTCCAAATAAAAAACTACAGCAGTAAACATTTGTAAAGTTTTGACGGGGTGGTACGAACAATATTTATGTATTCCACCACCTCATCAATACTAAGATAACCTTATAAGAGTTTCTAAACAAAACCAGACCGACTTTGTTGTTGTAATTTGAACAGAACTTTTGCGCTAAAAAGCAATATACGAGACAGTCGGGTAAGAGCAATGTAAGTACTTTGAATTGGTTTAAACTCCCAAATATCGAAACTTTGCACGGTTTGGCACAAAACATTGAAGTACACGGCTCCTGCATATGATAGTAAATATTTATAAACGAACAAGGCTTTCAATTAAACGTGTCTTAAGAAGCATGAGTCTTTTCAATGTCTCTAGTTTACCAAATCCTTTAAACAAAAACTCTTTTACACCTCTATTATGTAGAAATAGGCATATTACCGTAATATCAACCTCGTATATTGTGCGCTCTTACAACATAACAACATAACATAACAACAAAAAGCAAATTGTATAACAATAACTTATCTCAAACCACACAGTTTATGTAAATTATAAATACTCTGTCTATTATTATGTGCGAGTCACGGTCAAGGCCCGCATGGAACGAAACTTAACACGTTTTGTGAGAAACCAAATCGAGCTATATTTATAACGTGGATCTGCCAATCTATATAGAACCAGTTCCGACGCCCATTCATTGATCCGCACATTTGAACGACTTTTCCTGAATTATTAAAACATCTCATAATCTTTTTATCATCGTTATTTATTTAGCGACGATTGGTTCGTAGCATCCAATTTAGGTAAATAAACACAAAGTTATTTACACTTAAAAGTTCTAATGCAGATGAGCTGTTTATTTATTATTTGTCGAAATCAATTCATCATATTGGAGACTAAACATAATTTCACAGTTAAACAATTTATTAATTATGTAACAGCTTTTTTGGTTTTAAGGTCTAATAAAATATTATTATTTTCAGATAAAGTTGAACAACATTGTCGCAATCTATCAACAGAAGACAAAAACACATGCAAATGGAAATTGTAATACAAAAACAGCGGTTTTGCAACTATGATAATCGATTCTAAGCAATTCTATCCATCTCACCTCTCGCCGTGGAAAAACTGACTACACAATTAGCTTCTCATTATGTGAGTGTCACGACGCTACAATTCTGCAGTTAATAATACCGAATGAGCTGAATGCCTCAGAATACTCAACATGCTATGTCTTTGTGTCTAATTGTTCGTATAATTTACAAGCACAAACAAAAGCATTCTTGACAAACAAAAGAAGTCAATTTTTGTAATATGAAAAATACCTACGCTGGCCATAAGTTCTGTTACATATGAAAATGCATTATTTTTTTTTAAGATATGATTGTAATGTTAATTAAACTTATTCATATAAATATTTAGTTAAATGTCAGGCTATAAATAAAAAATCTTATTGAAATGACCACTTTTGGCTTTAATACAGCCTTTAATCTGTCCGGTCGCCAATCTATGGCATTACGCACAGTATGGAAAATTTCGCCACTGCTCGTTCTATATCGATTTCTTATAAGACTCAATCTTGTCATCAATGTTAGAATAGACCATGCCCTCTAAAACTGACGATGATTTGTAGTCCAAAGGGTTGAGATACATGGTGCATGAGAGCCAATCTCCAGCTCTTGTGAAGTTCGGAACGGTGGTTTCGAGCTAAGTCCTTAGTAAATTATGCCTTTTGACCAGGTTCAGAGTCTTGTTGAAAGTCCACGGCAAATTTAAAAAAAGCGTATTGCTAAGAGGTTTTATGACACTAGCTAAAATGTTCACTTGATATACTTTAACAGAACGCTTCATTCCTTTTTCACAAAAATTAAGTTCTGTAACGCTATGATTAGACATGGTCATGCCATGTGTCACGCCTTTCCGACCAGTTGCGAAGCTTTTATAGGGCTATGAGCATGCACTTTTCCTTTTGCTTGTTGTAGTGCTCTTCAAACATGAAAAAAAATTATCAGTAACTACGATATTTTTATTGCCTTCCAATCGACTATTGTGTTTTGATCAATTTACTCTTTTGTACTGTAGGGATTGATTTAAGACATGTCCTGTATATCAACGATAAGCACCAAGCTTCTTGTTTTGATTGATGATAGGCGTCAGAGTCCTAGCGGAAATCTTTTTTGTCCTTGATATATCTTTTTACTTCTTTATAGATTTTCGGGGAATTCTGGCTCTAATAGCGTTAATATCCTTAACAGCGTCAATATTATAGAAGAAATGTCGGTATATCTGTTGGTAGTACGATATACGGACATACAGCTGATACCAATCTTTTGAAGTGTCTTGAAAATGACCGATGGCTGCAAGGCAATTATTGTATGTCTGTTTTCTTAAAAACCGCATCCCATATTACAATTAAGCATTACCCTCTATAAAATTAATGGTGGGAAATTATCAAAGTTTATAACTCAATGAAAGCGTTCCAAATTTGAATGCAGAAAAAATATAATTCGATGGTTTTATGTTGTAAAAGTATTATTTATGGCCCGACTAGTTATTGTGTTTATGGATATTTTGAGAGATTGTTTGTTGTGAAACTTGATTGAATCTAATGCCGATTTTTCCATATCATGTACTTTTAAAGTAAAAGGTACGAGTAGTTCAGCTTATCCTTCTTATAAATAACTAGTATTTACCAGTACTATTTATTTACCAGTAGGTTTTTTTTAAAGTTTTATGTATCATCTTTAAAACTTCGTCATAATATAGAGGCATGTAATAGTTTAAAATGTAAATGTCTTCTTCATACTTCTTGAGTTATAACAGTAAACATGAATGAAATTAACTTAAGTATCCATTGCTTTAAAATAACACATGTGAAATAAGTAATAAGAATTAATGAATGATAGATAATACCTGATAGTGATACGGCTTTGTTCTTCAAATAAAGCTGTCTACATACGAAAGAGCACCGTTATTTCCAATTTGATGTTAAATAAAAAAATAAGTGGCACCTCTCGTACTCGGCATTAACGGATCTTCTAATCAAGCTCCTGACCGACTTTGCAGGCCGGAATTTGCAGTTGACACGATACATCACATGAACGGACAGTGTTCCTAATATGTAACCTATTGAAAAAAGCTATAATATCGATATATATAGTATCGGTTCCCGGGATATTCCGGGTGCAAAGCGAAATTTTGGCCGATATTGACTTATATAATATAATTATTGCAATAATACATTATTTCGTATTACATTTCATTGTCGAATATTTGTTTCATCACGATACAAGAGTCGTTAGAGTGGGAAGAAGAATTTTGCATATAAAATACATGGGCCTGGTATGTTATATATGAGAGTTTCTGGATTTTATTCATGATTCATAAGAAATATACTTTACAATGAAGTAAGATGTTAGAAAACGCATCTTAATATATCTGAAGCCCTAAATTTATGGATTTCAAATTAAGACCCTCTTTTCATATTTGCCCAAAGTGTTTTAAATTAACTAAAAATTAAGTTACAAAATATTACGTTATTTTCTGTGACCTTTGCAAAGGTAGGTAAGTGTAGTTTTTGTATTTTATAAAAACTTATTTACCTATTATTATTTTTCCTTGTATTTTCTGTACGTAAAAAAAATCAAAACGGAAGTCGGCCCTCATTTAAAAAACACAGTAGCCGAGGTACGTGCGAACCATTCATTACGTGCAGTTCCCAACACGCACGCATTTGGCAAAAAAATCTAAATTGTATGTTTTGTAATTGCATTATAATTATTCTCAGAATTTTATGGCTTTACGGTCTTACGGAGAATTTAATCCTTCCATTTAAATGGGGTTAAACATGGAGCTTTCGTGCTTTGTATCATGCAGCTGAACTTTTAAAATTAAGAATTATGTACGACACGTACGTTCTACGTTCACTGCGTAATAAGCTTTATCGCACAAATATTGTTTTATCATAAATAGATTTAAAAATTTCTCAATTTCTTCTTTAAGTGAGATGATCAGTCATTTCTTAAGACGACTATTACTTATACGGTTTCTAATGTACCTATTAAATGTCTATTGCAGGTTTTTTTCACAGTTATAAAGAGTCAATCAAGCTCAGGCGGCGGTCAAAGACATAATATATCGTCGTCTCAAGTAGGTAATCCATAATTAATAATCTCTTGTCACGAAGACGATGAATTGCGAACAATGCGTCTAATTTTTTTCTTTACTAAAGCTGGTGTGGGTGGGATGGGGCCTGAGATAACAAAAACACATTTTGTCCACAGGCGTCGAATAGATTACCGCGAAGTTTTTGTTCGTTACGGTCAGTTGTGTAAGAATTGCGCTATTAATAACGTGACCACACATCCCGATTTCTACGGGACAGTCCATCCAGTCCAATCCGCTGGCGTAAGCTAAGATTGAGTTAAATTAACTGCATTGCTGCAATACCTAATCTGTATTACGAGATTTATTTGTGGATCTCCGAAAAAAATCTATATATGCATTATGTATTTATGTAGGTACTCAAGACTAATTAGGGTAGTATTTAAGACGTAACTGTTTTTCTTTTGATAACATTATAATTTTACCCAACTGCGTATATATGTCTATTTTTTTGGCACCCAGCCCAGACAACTTGACAGATTTTAACATAGTATGAGGATTCGTTTTAAGCACTTGGGTATTTAGTTTTTAAGATATTTCTCTACTATCCATAATAATTATTCTCTTTTGAGAAAAATAAATGGCTACGTTAGCTATTAATGGCGGTCTGTCGTACGCGGGCGGCCGATACAGTGACCTTAGTAAAAAACTGTCCAAAGTAGTTTACGAGTTGCGTGTACATACATGTATGTACCTACCTTATGTAATTTTCGCATTAATAGAAGAGGTAACTTTAAAAGAAAATTTTCATCAGAACGCTCGAAAAATAAAAGACATGTTTAAAAAAAAACAAATTGGTTAATGAACTCGATAACTCTTTATAATTACTATTGTACTACTATTGATCTACTGATCAGAGTTAGGACTGTCAGGTAGTGCTGAGGACTAAGTTGGATCCCTTCAAATAAGTACCTACCTATGTATGTCTACCTTCCAAAAAACATTAGTTTGTGACGAAAAACATCGGTTAGAAATTATTGGTTTCCTTCGTATATTCCATTCTTTTGCATTTCTTCAATATTGCATTGTGGAAGTTCTAATTCTCATCAGACTTTACATCAAACACTTGTACTTAATAACGTCGCAATCAATTTTCATTTGAATGTGCACATAACATTACCATATTATATTTATTTAAATCAGTATAGTTTTTCATCAGAATATTGCAACGCAAATGCAATAGCACTTGGAGCATTAATTACTCGGTCTTTAACAGTTAACATAACAACACAAACAGAGCAATGATAAAAGCAAATACATTAAGCTATTAACCGCGTGGCGCAGAATACTCATAAGTGTAAAGAGGGCAAAACCCTCTACGTATTCCAATATCGGCACCACTGTCTTATATGGGCATTAAATAAGCAAAATAATTTATGGTTAGACTTCACTTAAATGCGACCCCAAGATTTGTGTCTGCCTAATAACAACAGTCTTATCTACAAATGTGAGTGAAGGGTTTCGTAGGACAGAGACCTCCATTCCTTGGGCATAATAACTCTTGGGCATCTCTCGTAGTTAACTTTTTCACGGTTGTTATTCATGTGTATGTATATAGTATATGCTTTTCACAGACTATTAATCTAAATCAAGATCCAGATTAGACTTTAACCAAGTATCATCGCTACACATATTTCTAGTGCGAAGCAGATTTTTTATTCCGTGTGCCGGCTCAATCACCGCCACAACTATTTCTAGTGTGAAGTAGGTCTTGTGTTTCGTTTGAATGGTGTAGATGCCAGGTCACTTACAATGAACAACCTTAGTACTCAGAAGTGACAATGCATCTGCGATTGACTTCGGATAACACCACTGTTCTTTATCAACTTGGTTACAGGAGAAATAGAATAGAAATACGTGAAAAAAAAACGAAACAAAACTAATCTAAATCAAATTTCGTGCGTGCGAATAAGTACAATTCCTGGTGAACACTTACCTGTCGTCTGATCATGACGTGGCTGACGCGGCCGCGCACGCGCACCGACAACACGTACTCGCCAGGGTGCGTCTGCGACTCCCGCACCAGGAACGACCCGTTCCGACCCTTCTCCATGATTAGGTGCTCAGCCTCCTTCGCTGACATAATCCCGTGAAACCATCTGTAACAATGATTATCTTTTGAGTTACGACCCACAAACAGACTTGGTAATAGAAAATCGTATATCCATATTTTTTGGGAATTCCTAATATGGTAATGTTTGGTTCCGGCGGCACCACCGCAACACCTATTTCTGCTTTATAACAGCAGTGTTCAGCGCTGCTGTGTTGTGTTTTGAAGGGTGGTAAGGAAGACATACGAGACGTTCCAACTTAGTCCTCAAGTGTCGCAACGCAACTATGGCCGACGTTAGATAGGACTGTGATCTTATCTGAGGTTGATTACAGATGTCCATGGGCGGCAGTGGCCACTTACCATCAGGTGGGCTGCATGATAGTTTACTTCCATAACATGAGAAAGTTAATTAAATTATTTTAAACAAGTAAACGTTTCGTACATTTTCTGAATTTTCACGTTATTTAATTTTGGTGTTTGCAATTACGAATCATTGATGAACGGAAGGTTTATTATAATGCACTATATGTATGTGAGCATATGATAATTAATATTACACCTATGCAGGTACCGGACATAACAAGCTACACTTATCTGTAAACGCGGTCATACCTTATATAAATTACATTACTAGTTACATAAATTTATTTAAGGCTTTACTCAGATGGCAGTGATCCATACAATAAATATTTTATTAGTCAAAAGCAAAACTTTCCGTGCATGACCTAACTTCACATAACTGCGAATAGATTTATCTCAACGGGATAAGCACTTAATTCACTCGTATGAACGATTTTTTTTTCAATTTGTTTCATAACAACCCATTTTTTCGGTTTGCACATCATTTTCTCACAAGCTAATAACTAATAAGCCTCGAATGTTGCAATAACGAATATATCGATGTAATGATATTTATAGGCTCCGCAAAAGTTTACAATTTGGCTGTTGATCTTTTTTAATATTATCCTACTAAGCGACCCGGAAAATAAAATACAATAGACAATTTAAAAGATAGTTTTAGTTTTTACGAATCAATCAAATAATCTGAAATTGTAGATATCCAATAGCATCTAAAGACACGAAAAACCACGATATATAAACGAATATTTCCTAAAATATTGTAATGTAATAAATGGAGAGTCACATTTGTTCTAATGTAATAAATTCTTTAACTGTTATTTTTTCAATTTTGAATATGATAGTTGTAAGCAGAGATAATACGTAACACCCACTTATTATAACTTATTATAACTATTCTCTGTTCGTTCGCGGACCATATTTTGGGCCCTGATATCCACCGATGGTTCACCTACGGTCCACCGATGGTCCACCGATTGATAGGGAACCATCTTTTAGTATTACTAGAATTATATCATAGTAAAAACATTTAAAATCTTGAATCTTATCTAAGCACATATTAAATCTTATTTCATTATCGTCGGGTAAGTGTCATTTTTTCCGGCACAAATTATGTAGTCATATGAGACCATTAGATTTTTCACAACGTCTAATGATGGTATAGTAAACTCTTTGTTATAGTAGCCTCTTAATGCAAGACATCTGACAAATAATAATTTGCAATTAGTTGACAAAATGTCTATTAATTTATGGGCTGGGATACTAAGCCCATAAATTAATAGATATTTTGCCTCTCAAACTATGTTTTAATAAAGTTTTTAAAAATTATTAAGATTAAGATGCAGTCTATTGTATTTGTTCTATGGGTTCAATACGGTTCCTCTCAGACCTCTCAGCCGCTTGTTATCCTGCACATCAATTGATCTTGGGGAAAACCGACAGAATTAAAGAACAATAACTGATACATCAATCACATCAACGATTTATTGTTGACTTACAAACTTTTCGCTGTCTCGTGTGCACGTGGTTTATGTGACTTACAAATTTTTCACTATCTCGTGTGCACGTGGTTTTGTATGTTAAACATTGCCTCTAGCATAATGTAATAATTGTTTTTTTTGCCAATCTCATATCTTCCCTCCATTCAAGATTCGCAGTACTTAAATTCGAATGCAATAGCACAAACTACTACAGTATTATTGTCAGTAACGTTATAAATTAATGTTTATATTGTTTAAATTAATATAATCGTGATCATGATAAACGAATAAAATTTTTTCAAATTGATTTTCCTTCCTTTTCAATTGCTTACCTATACTTTAATTTATTTAATACTTAAGTAGTTCTGAATGTAAAGCCCGGTTACATACTCATACTGACAGAGATTTCCAATTGGAAAGTCCGGAGAGTCTTTTGGTACCTACAATCGGACATGATTGTAACATCTGTGTGCGATTCCTGATAACCCATAATAATGTAATTTCTTCAATTACAGTAGTAATATTATAAATTACTGAGGACATGCACGATCATGCCGTTATAAGTAGCAGACAGCGTAACGTGTCCGAGTCAGCATGAAGTATTCGTAGGACGAGCTCACTTCAAACCAGTATCTCCAGTTTGGTCAGTTGAGCTCCTGTTTTGAAACGCCATTCTCTACTTTATTGAAACACAGTAGAGGCAGTAATAGCACATGGCTACGCGCTAGTGAAAGATCACGTTACATGGTAGCTAACCTCCAAATTACGGGTCTCTCTTCAAGATCGGCGTGTGTCGCTATTACTACGTATTAAAATGATTTCAATGACACGTGCGTTGAATATTTTGACACGATTCCTTATATTTATCAATGTCTTATTTCATGACCTTATTTGAGATATTTAGATTTAATCGTTAGGTTCTTTACTATTAACGAGGGCATTAATACATCATTTACTCAGACTATTAACACTATATGTAGAACTTTGTTTAAGTAGTAATATAATATTCTTGGCGTGAGAGATATTTTTGGCGAATTCTTAAAAATAAAATTGAGTCTTCGTAGTGTGTTTTTTCATACGAAATGCGATTTCGAAGTATTAAAAATTATGACGTTCGTCCTTTATTATTTTTTAATTACGGGAAGCAATTTTTATTCAAAAATTAAGATGGTAAAGCCTTAATGCGAAAGTTGTTAATAATGAGATGTAAATATTTTTACACGCTCATACGAGCTGTTCCGTTATAATTATTAGAAATATATTTAAATGTATTTAGTATTTGGAAAATAGTATGAAAGACAAATTGGTTTTTATGTATTAAAGATGACGTATAAATTAATAAATATAAATACTAAAATAAATAGATCTTTCAATATCATACTCTACAACGTATTCCACAGTAGGTATAGTATTCTAAATGTAAATACCGCAATATACCTTGAGCATGGATTATTATTTGCAAAGCAATTTTAACACCTGATACTATTAAGTATTGACCTAAATTTACAAGTGGTCTAACCAGATAGACGAACCGCGATAAAATTAGACAAACAGTTAAGAAGAAAAGAAGATTAAAAAATATCATAAAAAAACTAAATAAAACGTTAAATAAATAAACAAAGAATCATTAAACTAACGAAATAATATAATAATAAAGGTCAACAGAATGGATAGTCTTATTGTAAGAATAATAATTTATTTCAATATTTTGTTTATTGCAGGTACAGGCCGCGTAACGATACTTTACTATTCAGTAACGTGTGTGACATACAAACATATGTTATTTATTATGATGTGTAATTATTACTACCCATTATTACCTATTATAATAGGCAATGCCTCATTTAAATATCTGGCGTTCG
>DWNY01001351.1:0-12866 GCA_018250635.1 Telegonus apastus
GTCAGAGGTGCCTGCCTGGGATTTGAACCTCGGACCCCTCGATTGAGAGGCCAAGTTTCAACCAATAGGCTATCACTGCTTAATTGTTGTGTAATCGTCGCAAAGTTTTAACACCTAAAGAACTTTAAACGAAACGGTTAAAAATATTAAAACGGTTTTTTCATTGCGTAAAATAAAGAATATGTAACATTGCATTTTGTGCTTTGCAACATTGCCGATTTAAATTAGATTTGAATAATCGCATCATTACTTCGCGTACAAAATTCTGCGATTATTTCTAAAATTATTATAATAAAGATCGTTCATATTTTAATTGTAATTTCCCTGACATTAGGTGTTTAACTTACGTTATAGTAGAACGCCCGCAATTCGAATCAAAATGCACCTAAAGTTTCTACACCTAAGAATTAGATTCGACGGTGAAATAAAGGCTAACATTCTCGGAGGCGCGTACGTTTTGAGTGGAGAACAACATTTTTATGAAATTAAAATGTTGAAGTTTTCATGTCAAAGCGTAGTGAATGGGGGTGAATAAGTTTTAAGGACGCATAATGGAGGGTCGCTTGTGCCCGTTGTTCAGAAACAGTCAACAATTCTGTTTGAATGAATAAAAAAACAAGTTGTTTTTCAAAAATGGTACACGTACCCTTATCTTTTTTATTTTATGACACAGAATTATCAAACGAGCATACACGGACAATCCATCGGATAATAAGTGACAACTACCGCCCCTGGATATATAAAATACCCCAGATAAGATCAAAATCTTACTGAGATTGACCATAGATATCTACCCCTGAGGACTAAATTGGAACGCCTCGGCTATGTACGAGTATGTCTCCCTTAACACACCCTTCAAACCAACACAACTACAATGCTTGACACAGCTGTTATTAAATAGAAATACAGATAAATACCACCCACGTATGCCACTAAGAATTTTTCATAAAACCCTGAAGTCTGTAGGTTTTTTAGAAAGATTCATCGTTACAGCATGTAATTATTAATTTCTAACGGGCACAAAACTTCGAAAAGTTAGTAATTGCTCGAATATTTGAACCCCGTATATGAAAGGTAACTTTTACATAACTGCCGCTCCTGAATTCAATATACATATGTACAATCAACTGTCTTAAATTTCCCTACATATAAGAACCCTTTGTAGTTTAACTAAGGCGGAACCACCGCAACACCTATCTACCTAGCAATGTTAAGTTTGTTCTGGTTTGAAGGGTGTTCCAATAGAAACATTCTTATCCCAAGTCAACTTAGTCCTCAGAGGTAGCAAGGCATTTATGGCCAACCTCTAGTAAGACTAATATTATCTGGGGTTAATTACAGATGTCCATGGGCAGCATGCATGAGCTGCATGCTCATTCACTTAAAAAAATCTTAACGCTTTCTACACTCATAGCCCCACACTAGGATTTTTCCTATATTTCCTACAAACACCCAGACCCAGAACAAATATCTAAATTCATCATTCAGATATCTGTCTGGCCGGGGATCAAACCCGGAACCCACTGCGTGACAGACCGGTATGGTTACCACTCTGCCAAAGGGGTCGTGTTACTTATACATTACAAAAAAATATCCGACTGAAACGACTCATGCAGTTTTGCTAACCATACATATATTCCTATACATTCATCTATGTACATCGGTTCAGAGACACAAGCGTCAAACCGAAAATTGTTCACAAATTGAAATGTAAAGTATGCGAAATGTATGATAGCCACAGTTCGGTGGAGCTTAGTCGATTATAGTTGAATAACGGTTCCAAATAGATTTTTCCATGTTGGAAAATTCAATTCGGTATTACGCGTCATTGTCACGAAGTGTGGGAACATATTTCGGTAACAAGGAACAATTGATGGAATAATTCTGACAAATTGATTTTTGGGGGATTGCGTGTGCAAACGGTATAAGGGTGATACGGTAAGTAATAGATATTGCTTTTGTACAACGTATAGATCAGAGTTAAGCAAGGTTGAGCGCGCTCAGGAGTTGAATGGGTGACCGCTAGTACTTAAAATTGATCTCCTGATTTAGAAAAGCACGTTCCGCCCACATCAATAGTTATATTTATATTATACTAGACTTCCCGGGATTTACTCGCAATTATAAAAAAATGTTGGATGTACAAAGGTCAAGTTGAACTTTGTACATCCAACAATTTCAACGAAATAATATTCTTCCGCGATAAATATGTTGTTATCGGATCTTTCAGCTACCCGTATGCAAAAAAAATATGTCAAAAAATCGACACTGTAAAAATAAACAAATCGATATACGACAAAAGTAGCCTATATATTATTCCAGACTATAATCTATCTGTATACCAAATTTCATCCAGATCTCTTCAGCCATTCTGAAGTTATAGAGTAACAGACATCCATCCATCCGTAGTTACAAACTTTGAGCCCTACAATATAACAATATTATTTCGATTAACATTTAAATATTATCATCTTAATATTTAGACATGGATTGATCACTTTTGACAATTTTTATTATGCATAGGAGGACGTGTTAAGGCGTTAGGCGCGGTTGTTATTCGATACCTAGTTATAATTATATACAGTTACATGGTTTATATTGCATATCATTGTTAAAACGAGAGAAAGTAAATCAAAGAACAGTCTTCAAATGACTCGAAGTATAATATGTGACAGTAAAAATAATATCCAAATTGACCACTTTTCTGTTTTTCGCTTAACATTACAAAGAAAGAACTAACCGTGAATAGAATGCCAGCATTTTAAATTACGCTACTATTGATACAAGCTATAGTTAGTAGTAATGTACCGTGACCAGATACATTTGCAGACTGTACTGTTAAAAATACAAACTACTGTATACAAATAAAACTGTGTTGAACATTGAATATCAACTATCCGTGACGGAAAACTCTTAAGGGGCGGTTGACACGAAACAACAAGGTTAACTGTCTTGCTAACTGTACTTAAAAGGTGGTATAACTATTTGTTCGATTGTGGTGGCACCACCGTCACACCTACTTCTATTACAGTGTTATTTGGTTATTGATAATTGTAATCTTTTACCCATGTTAAAACATTAAGTAAGCTTTAATTATAAGGATATTTTATTTAGTATTAAGTATGTATCTACCATTAAGATTTAAATTATCTTCAAAACTAAAGTAAAACAGGCATTTTTAAAGCACATCTTGTAATTAATGACGACTTGACGATCTCTGTGGTGGATTTATCATCATACCGGTTTGACATAGGTACAATGGGTTCCAAGTTCGATTCCCGAAGAGGTACATATCTGAATAATGAACATAGATATCTCTCGGTGTTCTCTCGTAAAATTAAGGTTGATACACCACCAACCAGTATTGATAATCTTTATGCCCTTAATGTTTTATGTAGAAACTAGATATGCAGGTAAACTACCTTACGGAGTCCTTTTACATCTTTAAAGTAATTAAAAATAATTTCTATGAATTTAATAGAGTTATTATTTCAATATATAATTGTTTGAATATAGCTGAAAAAATTAAAAAAAAATCAAATAGCGATTTTATCAACGAACGGTTAAACACCACGCATAGACTATGGTAAGCTTTCCTTTACAGAGAGCTCTGTGATAGCTGTTACTAAGAATTCACGCTCATAACTTCAGGAAATCAGAAATAAACCATAACACGTGATATCATACTAGACGCTAGATAAATCCTTTAGAAATCAGTTTCCACAAACTATCCAAACAATAAATTCGTCTCGTCTCAAAACAATGTCATCGCAGCGTTCGAGATCGGAAAACAGCGAGTCAGTCTGACAACACGAGAACTTCCCAGAACTCGCCAGAACTTCGCAGAACTTCCGACGCGGTGCACGATAACATGAGATAGGAATGTTTAGCTCGTTCTGTTACTTGTCTGACTATGATATAGGAGTGCGGAAAGTGAAAATCTTTCCATCTATATTTATAAAAAGACCTGTTCTGACTGATTTATAAGACAAAGCCTAAACTACTGTAGCTCGAATCATGAGATGTGGACAATTGGTTAATTGTTAAAGCTGCGTCTACTAAGAAAAAAAAATTTACCTTTTTCTGTTATGGATATCTGATATAAAAATTTCACTCCTATGAGTTAAGTTAAATGTTTGTATTCTTATTATTACTTAATCTTAATAATTAATCATCAGAAGAGTATCAGTCTCCTCTGAGAATTAGAAGAATTTATGCCATAATCCACAACGTTAAAGAAGTATTGATTGACTTAACACACCTTTTCAAATTTATATAAATAACACCCCTTTACAGTATACAGGAAAGGTTTCGTAAAATCCTTTGCTTCAAAGGGAATGATAGTTTTAAATGTGCCTAGAGAATTATCTTAACAACTGCTTAAAATAAAGTGACTTCGATACCCATACTACTTTAATACCCATATTGTTGAGATAAAAAAAAATTTCGTCCTATACCTCCTTTTTTCTCTGTTTGCAGCCACAATATTTTAAAATTAGTCTATGTCACTAAGACAACTGAGACGATTCTAACGACACCTCATATGTTAAAATCTGTCAAGCCGTTAGGATGCCAAAGAAGTTGGTATAGATACATACAATCAAAAAAATTACCCTTCTTCTGTCGCAGTTGTATAAAAATGAAAAGGGCCTGGGTTCGGACGCCGAATTCTCAAATTAGAGGCCAGGAGCGAAAATTCAAGCGATTAAACTAACTTCATCATATAACACATATAAAAAATAATATTAAGGTAACATTATACACCGCAGACAAAGTTTACCAAATGGAACAGTGACCTAGGATTAAGGAAGGGTCGATTCCCCAGCCGGAAGTAGGTTCACTTATACTTACACCATTTGGCAGGGTGCGTGCAGGTCAGACTTACGACAAGTGTGTTTAGAACCAGGACGCTACTAAATACTGATGAAATACTGATAATATTTGATGGAATTACACTACAGATAGTATGTTCAAATCAAATCAAAAATAATTTATTCAAATATTTTTTCAGAATTGTCTTTGAGCGTGAATGATATTAATCTACTGCTACTTCGCAATGTGTTTAGTTATGGAGAAGAAGTGACGAAAGAAACTCCGTAAAACACATCTCTTCAAAAAGCTTCATGTTACAATTAACTTAATCTTAAAGGATGTTGAAATAAAGGCGCTTCAGACCACACAGTATTATCGGACAAGTAATCACTTGTTCTATAGTACGCCTTTACAGCTTCATAGCGTCTGTCATACAGTAGCATCTGTTTAGTGGCCTATTTATTATTTTTGCCTGCTTTTTAATAATTATTATTTGCTTTTCGTTATTCTGAATGAACAGACTTAAATTTATTAATTAACTTCGAATTGAACAACTTTGCCATATGAAATTGGTTACAGTATCCATGGGCGACATTAAATTCTTACCATCATGCACACCTGATGGTAAGTATTGAATGTCACTGTTTGATGTATGTTTATTTAAAAAAAATATTGCAGTTAGCCAGTCGTCCGTTTACGCCGGTTCCCCAAATAACACACGAAACCACGGGTTAAACCATAATAACACGATGCAACTCAAACCAAAACACACAACCCAAACACACTGACATGTTTATGAAAATCGCATGTCCGGTTACGAAAACTAACCGCCGAATTGCGATACCGTACCGTCATTACCGTACCGGAATGCCCAGTTTAATCGCATTTCGTTTGTTCGGAACGCCTCGCTATTAATATAAGAATTTGCATATAATGAGAGGTTGGCTGGCCGAAATGTTCGCTTTTTGCGTTTTACGACTTGGGTAGTTTGCGTCGCTGTAATTGTACTGTTTCATATAATACCCTTGTTGTAGACATCGCGAGATTGAACGTTACGGTCTAAACCAGCTTTGGATCTCATTTTCCCAGTGTCATTATCATTGACCAATATTAGGATCTCGTACTTAATTTTCGGAAACAAACGTAACATGTGCGTAAGTGCCCTAAATAGAAACAAGCCTCACGCTTCACTGCTGAGCAACTTCTGCTCTTAAGAGCTTTAAAGAAGTACCCTTTTTAGTTTAACTCCGACGGAACCATCGCCATTCTTTTTTCTGCCTTAGAACAGCAGTGTGTTCTGGTTTGAAACATGTGAAAACCCCGACATATTTATTCGAGGTATTCCAAGTCAGTACTCAGGAGTAGCAACGCATTTGTCCTCGACCTCAGGTCCTCAAAAAAGGGCATATATGAGAATCTACATGGAGTAAACCTCAGATCTCCTGGCATGAGCCCCACATTACCAAACTTAATCGACTCGATTCGATGCAAAAAAACGTAGTCCGAGTAAGTGATCATACAGTTACTTGGAATTAATTAGTTTGTATGATACTATCGTATATTTAAATGTCATTCATTGTCGAATTAAATAAACTAATAGATCGGTTTAATGGTCGAGCTTCGACCATTATTACGACCATATAAAAACTAAGTATATACATCCAAATAAAAAACAAAAACATTAATAATAGGGAAAATGAGTTTTAACTTGTTAAGCTGCATTTAAAAGAAATAAAGCATTTATTGACATATATATCTGACATAGTTGACAATTTACGTCTTCTATATTGTCAGTATTTTTGTCAGTGCTATAAATAATGAGTATTTTATTTTGTTTAACTTGATATATTTGTAACACTTATTAGGCATAAATATTATCTGTTAAAAATCTTCTCCGCATGATCTTTCCCTTATGCCTACTCTCATACTCCTCTATGCCCGGAATATTCGAGATATAGTACCGCAAATTTTCCCTTAACGTATTAATATATAGATATATCAAACATTATTCATTGACTTTTTCCTATATTAAAATATATTATCTGATTTAGTATTTTTTATTACAGACCCAGTATGCGGAAAGTCTTCCAACGCTACTCATTGGATCAATATCAATATTCGCTGGTCTAACAACTCTTTTAGTACCAGATCTTGCTGATGAACCGTTGCCTGACAATGTGCAACAGGCCGAAACTATAGGGCAAGCTAAAAGGAAATGCTGCTCATAATAATATGAAGGTCTTATGCAAGTTTGCTACGAAACGTAACATGACAATGTTGAGACATATGATCTCACAATTTGAGGAGCTATCTTAAATATTGTTATTTTGTTGTGTAGGTTTAAATTTTGTGTTCGATTACGATGTTACTCTATAAGTTATAACTTTTCAATAAACATAGGTTGTAAAGATTTTCAACTTATTGTGCAATGCATAAATGTGTATTTAAGTAATCTAATGGAGCTGAACATACAAGAACTTACAAGGTTCAAACCTATAATTTTCGTATTTTTACATAAGTAAATAGTTTCACATACCAGACCACTTATACATACTCAAAACCTTGAAATTTGCTATCACAGTATATGACAATACAAACTGTAACATTCTGATGAAAAACCCGGATCCAAAATAGCAATAGTGGATTTACCACAAGTCATAATCAGTACGGATAGCTTTCGTTTCAGCAAGAAACAGGAAAGATGTAAAAATGGAAATATCAGCGTATATCTTGCTTACAATGAGCCGTGCGGTTTTACAAAAGAATGATAAAGAGCAAACGCCCTTTGTACTCGGTTCGTGAGTTTAGAGCAAATCCATTTAGCTTTTAATTAAGCTTTGCATCTTCCTTGTACATTCAGGGAATTATTTAGTAAGATTTTTCTGTTATGCGAGTTACAAACGGCCACGTAATTTACTTGTTATTAAGTGATGTTTAACGTTTAACATTATTTCTGGCCCAGCGCTGGTCTGGATTTTATTTATAACTAGAGGAATGTTATATTTAAAGTTTGTTCAACTTACAATATATTTTTGCGCTACACTCAATCTGTGGTAATTGTTTAATTTTGTTCGCTTGGGTTTCTGAATTAGATTCCTAGGCGTGCGCCTCAGATATTCGGAGCTGCATAGTCGATTTTTACGTGCTTTAATAGAAGGAACTACACGACATTTTGAAATATGTGCGAAGTCCAATCAATGCGTACTTTAACGGGGCGGTAAGTTAAATATAAAAGCTGAAGACACGGGTTACGTTATGTAACAATAAACATTTTCAACAAAGCCAAAAACTTATATTATACTTTACGATTACAAATTAACGAAAAAAAATCCGTGTCTCACGTTTAAAGCTACTTTATTTATCTTTTAATTAGCCAGGTTCCTTACGGAATAAGCAATTGTTCTTAATTTCGAGAACATCAGTTTGACGAGCAAATTTTCTTATGCCTTGTTCTCAAAATGGCTCAAATCTAGGTGGCAACTGCCGGCTATGGTTCATCCCATCCATGGGCGGCAGTCGGATGGGCGGATGTCGGTAGTGACACCCTGATAAGTTGAAAAGACCTGCTAAAGATCAGCTATAGTTGCGTTGCTATTCCTAAAGACTAAGTTGGAACGACTCGGATAAATATCAATCCCTCACCACACAGACTGTGACATAACAACGCCCAATATTGCTGTTATTAGGCAGAAACAGGGGAGACAGGGGACGGGGTGCCGCCTTAGATGAACCACGTATCAAAAATCTACTTTATACTTATATACTAGGGAAAATACCTTATTTTTTATTATATTATCATAACATGTGCTTAATAAGACCCCGGCCCTTCATATCTCGTCAATAGGGCCCAGCAATTACCTCCCGAGCTGAGTTCGTAATCTCCGAGGTGTAATTAATTATTTTAATGCTGTGTCTTTCCGTTTTAATGGCGTAGATAGTCATTTAAAATTAATGGTCGGCCATCTTGTTGCTCATCAAACTGAGCCGTTAAATAAACGGGCATAGATAATGACGGGTCTCTGATCGAAAAGATAAGTTATTGTTATAAGGTTGGGTGTTATTAGGTTTTAATGAGTGGGAAATGAAACTGTTTGACATTTAAATGACACGTCAAACTCAACCAATGTTAATTTAATCTGACGACTCCCGTGTGTCCGCGTGGCGGAGTGGTCACCATACCGGTCTGCCTCGCTGTGGGCTCCAGGTTCGGTCCCCGGCCCCGGTCCCATCCGATAGTTTCGAGTATGGATATATATTTTTTAAGGAAAAATAATATAACAAAGTATAAGGAAAAAATAACATAATAAGTATAATGAAGTAATGATTTAATTTATTTGCAATTAAGAAACCTGCATAGTTGTTGACATTGGCAGGTGAAAGCCATTAATTAATGTGATAGTTTCCGTTACGGTTACAAATATCCATAACATCCCTGATTAATATTTCACGTGATTATATGATATATAATTGCAGACTACCTGACGGACGTCGAATCCAAATAGAGAATCTTTATTCTATAACTATACTATCTACACGTCACATCCTTGCCAAAAACGAGAATATTACTCCCCTTAAATCCAAACCTATATAACTCATCCAACATTAATGCCTAATACAGCGCAGACAGATACACAAACAAATTAATAATTTAGTAGCAATCTGCAGTATTTTTGATGTCCCCCTCACAATAAAGCGAATTCGAATGGAGCCGCTGTCAGCATAACAGAACCGCGTTTAATATTAACGGCCAGCGTCATTATAACAAATAGGTACTATTTGGCAATCCTACCTTATTTCTAAAATTTGAATACTATCTACAGTAGTATTCAGGGCCGTGTTTAACCTATTAGGGCACCAAAGAATAATGGGCCCATGTCAAACTTCAAAAGTATATATCGTTAGGGCGATCCAGAATACAAACACCGTCGTCTGTTATCCTTCATCAAAACTATATATTGAGTAAATCATTTATAAATTCCTGTTCCGCTCGTGGGACTGGGCAATTGCTCAGGGATCCTTCGAACGCGGGGCCCTGGGCAATTGCCCATTGTGCTCAATGGCAAAGAGGTAGTAGTAGTAAGATACTGGTAGTACTAGCTTTTTTAAAGTTGTAGTATTAACTATAGTTATTTGTATACGTTAGAAATATAGTATTAGTGCCGTGAATAAGGTAACTTCTAAATTCTGAATTGAATAGATTATAGAGATAGTATAGCCACATTTTTATATGTATATTTGAACAATTCTGACTGAAAGAAGAATATTTACTTTAAGACATTGTCCTTGCGTAGACTAGTAAATTATCAGCTATTATCATTTTTATGTCTTCTGGGTACCTTCCTATCTTTCCATGGTCATCCCTCAGCATTGGTTCGATGAACATACTCTTCACGCAGTATCAATGCAGATTTTGAGTCACAATAGTAATAGTATCATTGTAAGGTATAATTGATAAAACCAGTAGACCACTTATGGTCAGGTAGTGTGTTACTTCAAGTCCATAAAAATGACACTTTCTTTGTAGATAGGTGTGAATAATGAATGTTCATAGCCTCATGTATGTGTAACAAAGCTAACCCTTATAAAGATCACGACATTCAAAATTTAAATTTCACTGTTTTTCACATAGAAGAGACGAATGGAAGTAAAAATAGGAAGATCAAACCGATCAATAATATGCGGAGCGCCGCATACTTGATGACTGCTTCTCTGTAAGTAAGTCATATCAATAATAATATAATACTAAAAGGTGCATTTTGAAATATAATAGTTCCGGGTTGATAAACTATTTTTAGTCCATAACAGACAACCAATAAAATAAAAATATCTTAGAGGTAAGAAAATGATTACTGATTTTTTTGTGTTTAGGGTAGACCGACTTACACACTAATTGGCACCTATGCCACTTCAAGAAACTGAAGAACACTGCACGTTCTTAGGTTATTAGGCTAGAGCCTTTGATTATATGCTCAGATCTAGCATTACTTAAAAGCATCCAAAAATCACTAACTGTTAGCCTCTAAATCGCTAATGTTTATAACTGGTAACTTTATTATCCAATCAAAATGGCGTAATGGGAGTATTCGACCAATCATACAACGCCATCAGCAAGCTAGTGTGCGGTTCACGCACACATGCTTATATTTCTAGGAAGCTTTTCGCTTGTCACTGACGGCCTGACGTTGTATCTATAGAGTATATAATCTAAGGCTTTAGCGGTTCGTATAATAATCTTATGCCATTTCCATGTCTCTATGTTCTTTGGTTGTTCACGAACGCATCACATGAAAACTCAAGATGAATAGATTGTCACGGTCGCCTTTTATCCGGACCGTTTTTGCAACGTCAAGTGCGGACGCCGTATGATAAAATATGATGCGACAAAAACTGAATTAATGGATGCAGACGACTCTTATATTAATTACGTTCTGTATCGCTCGAGTTTTTCCTTTTAAATTCGTTTTTAGATTCCCGTCGGATATTTAATTATCGTAGGTGTTCTTTTTACGTCGGTACAAATGCTTTCAGAACAATTCTATTTAAATAATTACGCTCGATTATTCTTTTTCACTTATTTATTTTAATCGACAATAGCGGCGACAAAATAAGCTAAAAATATTGCGTTTTGTATACTAAATACTTTGTTTAATTGTTCTATGTACTATTTATTAGAGATGGATATGAAATTTCGGATCTGGATTTGGATATGGATATCTGAAAAAAAATATAGTGGTTTCGGATACAGTTACGGATATGAAAATATATATTTCAGTTCAGACTATTCGATAGTTTCGGTTACGATAGATGATTTTTAAGGAATAGTGAAAGAAAAATAAAGTACAACGAAGTAATGATTTAATTTATTTACAATTAAGAAACTGACACGGCTACTGCGCCGGCACTGCCGGGTGAAAGGCAGTAATTTTGTATTATATTTGAACTCCACCCCTATCCAAAGTTATTCGCAATTTTAAACAAATCGGTTACGGTTTCGGATAAATTCTTATTTACGGATATCCAATACTTTCGGTTACGGTTAAGGATCTCCATAACATCCCTGCTAAATATCATAGCGCACACGCGCAATGTCGATTGCGATTTTGGATGAGTTGTTACTTTATTTAGTGTCAAGTAGAAAAAAAATCATCGAGTGCTTCTTAGAACTCTGATTTCTAGAGTTCTGCTCTCCTTAATTGACTTTGTGTTTGTTTCCTTCATCAAATTTTATGTTCCGTTAGACTTTCTGGTAAATTTGTGGTAATATTTTTTAAGCATGAATTATAATTGGTGTATTTTTGGTCAATTTCTTATGTGTGTAAAACACATTGATCGATAAGCAGCCATTGATGAATTTAGTCTCAATTCATGTTTGGAAATCGTTAATTTCTATCACTTAGTTATTAACATTGTTTATTCAATTCTGAAGTAGTAGAAGAGAAGATAGATCTTTAAAAAATAAATACATTTAATTGATATGATCTACCCTTATGTAACTTATACAGTAAGTACCGATGACCGAATCTTTTATCGAGAAATAATTTATAACTGTAACTAATCGAAAAATTACACGCCTCAATTAATCCGTAATATAGGAACAGGCGACATACGGTTATTAATTTTGCGAGTTAATAGAAAAATGTCAAAAACTGTAGGGTATTAATTTCACGGGTCATTAAGCTGCCTCGCCATTCGATATCGGAACGTTTCCAAGCTAATCTGGTAATGACTTTATTAGCTACAAGAAATTAGCTAACATTCTTAATTCCCTAAGCTAATAGCTTAATTGTTGAAATGGGTATTAGTGCATCCGCCACAATGGTCGAAATTAGACCATAATTCAAAAAATGAAAGCTAACATTATATATCCAAACAAAAATAATCTGCATAATCTCCCAACATAGGGAAAATGAAGTTTAAGTGATTAAAATGCATTTAAAATAAATAACGTATTTTTCGACATAGACACCTGACATAGTAGACCATATCATGTTAATATTGTTGTCGGTAATGTAAACAATGAATGTTTTATTTTGTTTAATTTAATTTAATTGTTT
>DWNY01001352.1:0-12858 GCA_018250635.1 Telegonus apastus
GTTGCTCGTGCAATGCTGCGTTTGTTGTTTTTTACAATGATTTATCTATATATTAATACAAGCTTATCCCCGCGGTTTCACCCGTGTTGAATAACTAAATAGGCATACATTAATATCTGCCTAATAGCAATTTACATTAAAGCCCGTGACCGCGGCCGCATGCGCGTGGAGCGCGCGCTAGTGCTTTTTCAAAACTTAAAGTAGCCTAAGTTACGCCTTAGACCTTCAGCTATCTTCTAGTGAAAGTCCCGTTAAAATCGGTCTAGTCGTTTAGAAGATTACTTCATCCAAACAGACAGACAAAAAAAAAATTATCTATTTTTTTATAGGTAACGTGCGTACTTTCATATGCATTTAGTTAAAAGTTGTCATTTTGATATTACAAACAGACACTTAAATTTTATTTATTTGTATAGACGTGAAGCGAAAACTATAGATCCCTTCTTTCGAATACTGTGCGCACGGAGTGTGAGGTTAGGCATATGTGAAATTTCATGCAGAGAAGATTGATAATATTTATTTGTAATATGTGTTACAAATATATTAAATGGAACGCAATAAAATATTCATTATTTACATCACTGACAACAATAATGACAATGTAAAAGACAAATTGTCAACTATGTCAGGTGTCTATGTCAAAAAATGCGTTATTGGTTTATTGAGTAGCAGTGCAAAGTACATTATGAACAAACTAGTAGACCCGCCACAATGGTCCAAATTCAAGCATAACTAAAACTAAATGAAAACTAAACTTGATATACACAAATAAAAATATTATTTTATAAGTATTTATTGTCTGTTCATTAGGAAAACATCATTATAAGGAATATAAATTTACTTTGCGAAGCTGAATTTAAAAGAAATACCGCATATTTTGGCCCACACATCTGTTATAAATGACCATAATTCATTGTATTGTTGTCAATAATGTGAACAATGAATGATTCATTTTGTTCAGTTTAATATATTTGTAACGGTTATTGTACATAAATATTATCCCTTCTCGCCCCTTCTCTTCATGAACTTTCGCGTATGCCTAATCTCATACTCCTCTTTCCGCGCAGTATTCGAAAAATAGTTCCTTAAATTTTCGCTTCATTTATTATATATTTTACTGAATGCTTCGAAAAATAAAATTCCTCTTGAAATCAGAAAAGAAGCAATTACGTACATACTATAAGTAGTTTCAATAAAGAATGTATCCACAAAAACGTATGTTGATAAAAACTCGACCCTTTGAAAATAATAAACTGGAAAAGAAAAAAATCTTCTTATGCTTAAAAGCAATAAAAGTGTGCCTGAGTAACGTGGCATGTAGATACTTTTTGTGAGATTCCTTTTCAGTTCCTTAATCTTTAACGTTTTATATTTAAGTATGTATGGTTTTTTGTTTTTTACCATTATTTGTTTTATTTTATACTTTTTTACAATATCTGTATATATAATAAGAATGTAACTCGCGCTCGCTGTCTGTATGTTTAAAATTACTTGCCACCAAAACAACGGGATTGAATTCATGGAAATGCAGATATATAATAGTACGCATCTTAACTTAACATTTAGGCATTATTTCATTTAAATCGATCCACTGTATCACAAGGTATTACAATTTGAAATCAGAAGTAACTATTCTTACGTCGAATTACATACGTACGCGAATAGTTCTACCTTAGTGGACTAGATGGCGTTACTGTAAAAACATCTGTCAGTCACGGGCAAAATAATACAAATGGCAGAACAACGTTCGTCTACTCAGCTAAATTAGCTTCATAAATGAAACGAGATAAATAATGTATTATATAACAATGTTCGTTGAACCAAATTATTCAAAACAATTGTTTCTCGATCGCGAATTCCATCGCGATATTCAAGTAGCACACAATAAAACAAGTTTTATATGAAAAGTAACGCATAAATTTAATGTGTCTAAAAATACTACAAGCTTTTATAAGTAAGGTAATGGCACCTATTTTCGCGGTACGTTCATCACAACTAGAAAACTCGTCGAAAATTAAGTGTTTTCTGCGGCTTGTTGAGAGATAGGGTCATTTTATGAAGCTTTATTGTACAAATATACTTATATGGAATTAAATATTATTTTATTTTTTTAAATAGCGTAAATTGCTATCGGAAATATGACCACGGAGTGATCAATTATCAATTGGACAATATAATTTGACGACCTGCGTGGCGGAGCGGTCACCATTCCGTCTTGACATGCAGTGGGTTCCGGATTCGGTCCCCGGCCTAACAGACAGCTGAATGACGAATTTAGATTTCTGTTCTGAGTCTGGGTGTTTTTGTATTCGTCTTTGTGTGTTTCCGTGGCACTCACGATACAGGAGGAAATCCTAGTGTGGGGCTATGAGTGTAGAAAGCGTTATTTATTTATTTATATAAATAATGTCTTGCCTCGTTACGTCTCTGCACGAACTTTAACGTATGCCTAAATTATACTAGTCCGTGTCCGTTTCATATACTGCGCGTATTTGAAAAAACGTACCTGTAATTTTCTCTTCGCGTATTCACATATAGAAGATTTTTGAAATGTCAGTCAATTGCGCGGGCAACGACAAATTTAATTAATGGCGAAGTAATTAACACAGAAATGTAAAGCGACTTATGTGTTATATTGGCGCGATCCATAAAAACAAATAAAAGCTTTCCACGAACCGTTGAGTAAACGCACGTGAACGCAGGAATGAATTTCGGGGTACAGCTCGGAAATGTAATGGAACCAAATTGAACATGCTGGTCGTCGTACGAACTGTACTACTATTTTGCCAACTTTGTAATTTTTCCGATCTAAATCACGAAACGGTCGCAGGTGCGTACCACAGCGTTCTACTGGCACACAAAATACCAAATAAAACAACACGACTCGTATGGGATCGCAATATAGCGGCGCCTGACCGCGTCAATTTTATATATGCTATCCATTTGTAAAAACAAATTACCTGTAGGCCAAAGGGCGGAAATATTACTTGTATTCATTTATTACTTCGATATAAACTTTTCAATGCACTGAAATATTGTGAAATTGAACGTCGAATATTTGTAAAAGAAGAGTAACGTGCTACTTTTTTTGAGTATAATAAAAATAACCTGTGTAGTCTACGCCTCCTAATTGCATACATAGGAACAGTATGTGGATAAACAGTTCCGAATTCTAGTCTTTGAAATTTTAATAATGTAACACTTTCGTCATGTAGTGTGTCCAGAGCAACTTTTGTGTTTCTAAACAAAGCATATTTAATAAATATATTTGTAGCACGTATTTTAAATTAATATTTAGGCTCCATCTCATTAAAATCGATCTACACTATTGAAGGCTATTACAATTTAAAATGATGAATAACTTTTCTTACGTTGAATTACCTACATACGCAGATGAAATCGCGGGTATCGGCTAGTACGATATATAAATATTAACTGGGGCAGAGTGTGATGGTAGTGGAGCGTGTTTTACCATGCTGGGCCAATTGATGAAGACAAATTGATGAAAGGAGATGTTCTTCTGATGAGGTTTAACGACTGTTATTCAAACATAAACGGGACCGACAGCTTAACTAGTCTTATGGAGCAGGGAAGAACTCATTAAACTTAGGCAGTCGACAAAAGTGTGGGTAATTAGTGATTATTTTTGGTCACTAATGGTCACTCATGCATTCGCCGACCGCGCTTGACATTGCTTCACATCAGGTGAGATCATGTGTATCCAAGCCTTGGAGTTTGCCACTCTTCACTTAGTATCAAATGGTATTCATAGATTAAATGTCAAAGGAGTTGATTCTCTGATCCACGAGTAGCATGGATGGATGTTCTACAACAAAAAGGATCAGTTCCCAACAAAGGCTTTCATTTTATGTCGTTGAGAAATACCCTACCCACTATCTATCGCATTGTTCAAGAGGAACTACAAACCTGTTCCCGATCTAGTTCCGATTTAACAAAGGCCACGTTAAATATAACTGGAACTCACACAACCCAGTTAACAACACTTTTGTATGTACACGATAAGATCTATTATTGCTACTGGCATCACATTTACATACATAGTCGTAAGCAAAATCCCCGTAGGAATAGACAACACCAGTCTGATGTGTACATTTTCAACTTATGCATACAGAGTATACACTTTAATTGAGTGTCTTTACAGTTCACGTATCGATTTCGTTAATAAATAATGCTTTGACGGTTGAAACACTTAAGGAAGTGATATATTTTAAGGATCGGGCGACGTATTTAGTGCATTCGTCATTTTATTCATGTTCTGTTTTGCAGTAACTTCTGTTTTGCACATACGTCTACATCATTTGGCAACGATAAAACTGAGGTTATATAAAAACATAACTTAAAAACTCATTTTTACTCCATATCATATATTTAAACGTATAACTGAATATAGGATATTAATCTACTAAAGTCAGTTACTTAGAACAGAAGTTTAAAACACTTCATTGTTGAATATTATCGATTGGCTCATTTTGTTAACCTTGATAGGCATCGGGCAGTAAGTAAAATTTGATGTGAGTTAAACTGTGGTCTTAATATGTTATTTACACGCACAATCACGTTTACAACTAAACTTTCCTGAAGTAGTGTGATGCCCTACATCCGTAAGAAAGGAAATATTGAAGATATAAGTACGTAATAGTGTAATAAGCGTTACAGCGATTTGATATACAGCACTTAGCCACTATAACAAACAGTTGTATTCTTTTTATAGAAATGCCGATCGTGCAAGACTAGTAACGCCGGTGGCGTCTTACGCACGGGGGCAACATTTGAAACAAGACCACAATTCGCACGAAGTTAGCCAAATACCAATGCCAAAAATATAGCAGACATATCCAAGTCTTACGATACGACATTATCATGCTATTAAAAAAATGATCATCTGGTATTATCAACAATTCTTAACAAATATTGTAAACGTTGTAATCATTACGTTAGGTGAAAAAACTAGTCAGACAATCTCAAAAATATCACACGGTCATCGTTTTAAAGACCATTCTAATTCGCTTCATGTGCACAACTAACCTTATTATTTCTCTCAATAGCGTTTATAAATACGTAATCGGTTCACCGACAAACTTTATTACCCATAGGAAAGAAAGGTGCAAATCGTGAGCGTAAATATTGTGAAAACAATGAACAGCTGAAGCGTATTCGCTCGTTTAAAATTCTAAACAGATTTCCTTATCGGAACTGTCAAAGGAAGTGGACACTTCTCGCTCCCCACTGTTTCAGAAAACACGGCCGCTAAAGCAAGAAGCCTTTATTAATAGACAAAGCGAGTATTTTTTATGTGATGTAAGTAGAGAACGAGCAAAGTACGCTTTAAATGGCTACTGAATTCTACTGAATTTTATCACTATACAAATGGGGGAAAATCTTATATGATAAATATTTATGGGTAAACATCTTATGATATGTAGTTGATTAATATCTAAGATACAATGTATATCTATATTAATACCTATAACAAGAAAGTTGTCTAAAAAACTAATTACATTTTTCAAATAAATACACGGCAGGGCTGTACCTACAAGGCAGAAGTAGGTGTGGGTCATAAAATAGAAGTACCAACTTCCTTCTCATTAAAATGCACAAATCGCGTTACGTTCTTCAATTTATATCGAACTTTTCTCCGTTATAGTGACGTAATATATTGTAATAAGAACATAAATTCAACTAATGCAAATTGTAAGAGTAAAGTTTTGTTTTGTATTTTTTTCTAGTGGGCATTAATAGCCTAAATAGAAACTACAAGGAATATCGTTCAATATTGAAAGGACTAACAAGGCCGATTTTGATAAAAACTAAATACTTAGATTTTTCAATAATCTCCCTAACCGAGAAACGAACGCGTTCCATTTTGAAGAAAATCCAATATTATTACGCTATCCAATAGTGTTACTATCGGTGTAGTAAGTAATGATAAGGTAAGGAATAACATCTAGAAGCTATACATGTGAAACTAAAGAAAAGGGCTCATTTTTACCTGTCAAAATATTGTGTAGAAAAATATGATTTTATTTGGATCGTTCGATATCTTTAGACGCAAATTGACCATAATCTGTAATGTTCGTGTGTTAAGTGTAAGTGGCAGCTACCAATCACATTGTCCTTTGATACCTGAGTGGTATCGCTTCTCATTGTGTGTGACGCGACGGTGGGTCCGGCGGTTTCTGGTGTGTTGGCGGCTGACGGCGCCTTCGCCGCGCGGCCCTCGCGGCAACTGGATGCCTGCTGCATAACATACGCCGGCTGTACGCTAATACCTCCCATTATAGACGAACTAAGAAATAGACTCCTTAATACTGTACTGTTTGATAATAGGTACACCAGTAATGAACAACTACAGCAAAACCAAGTTTACGAAATTCGTCCTAGTTAATTATCATTATTAACCCACGAAAATCGTAACTTAATTTTATTTGATTAATTAGTATCAGTAAAATATTAAATGGAAAGCAATTTCAATGTTCAATTTCAAAGTTCAATGCATCGCAAATAATTTAAATATATCATTATACAGTATTTTTATTAGATTAGGAGTCTATTTATTTACTTCATCTTTATTACCGTAAAATATACTCACGCTTACCAAATCATATTTTAAAACATGAAAACTTCAATGTAACTTGTATGGGTCAAATGTCCATCTTAGTAGTGAATAAAAAATAAAAAATAAAAACAGAATAACAAAAAAGAGAAAGTGTAGTGTTTAAATTTGTATAGTCACAATTTTGATCACTTGAGCGTTTTACACAAAAACCGAGAGACGAACAAAGTGTATTATGTACAGCAAACAAAGAGCTCCAATCAACAAACGTTTGAATAGCCGCAATTTGAAACACCTTTCGGCCGAGTGTAACGTTGCGCGCGGGTTATCACGAGAGATCATTGACCTCCGCATTTGATAAGGGCCGAGGTGAGGACGTTATCAGGTGGCGCAATGCAGGCCCGAAAACGCTCGACCTGGGAGCCTGGCGTCACGAGAACCATCGATCGATACCACTGTCTCCTCTGCGGGGACAATAAATATTGCATTGCCATATTTCAAGATAGCTAACTTTTATCGTTCTCATTTCAGTAAATCAAGGAATAGAGTTCTGATAAAGTGCCGTCGTTTGCTGTCGCTTGAGCTGCATTTAAATTGTTGTTAGACGCGGTTATTGTAAGTGGAGCGGTTCGAACTTGACGTTCGAGAAGGACGGCCAATGGACAGAGATGCCAGACGTCGAAAACACGGTTCCTTAGACGATAGGGGTAATTGAACGCTCTTGAAGGGAGCCGGTTCATCCGTAGATGTGGAGCGACATAGGCGTGAACACAGATGCTACGATCATTGAAATGATTTCCTATGGAAAGGAGATTATAAGTATTACACAACAAATTGATAGCTTTGCAATATTGTACATAATAATCTGTACGATAACGCTACCTTTAACACAATTTGACCATCTCTATGAACCAATACGCATTGTAGTGTTTTATACAAAAAGTAGGAATGCAATCCACTTTATTTACTTACGTATTACGGCCATAAATTACGACCAATTACTTGATTGACGACGCAAAGTCCACACGAACAAAGTCACAGGCGGACCATAGTTATATTGCTAGATATTGTCATCTACGACTGGGAGAAAATTCAATTCTATATGCCGTCGCTAAACTTGGTTACTGTGATGAAAGTTATTACTTTAGGTACGAGTAGTTTGCGAAGTTGCAACTGTTCACGTGGGAGGTGGCGAATAGAACGCCTACTAACAAGTAGGAGGCAAAGCGGTTCTCAACCGTCGGGACTTGTCGATGACGTTTCCGCTATCGCTAAGCCCGTATACTTCACACGGTAGCCTTAACATCAACATAACTAAATATATCTTCTTATCAACATCAACGTAGAAGCAAATGTTTTGAATGTTTTCAAATCAGTGTATATCTCACATTAAATCACGGTGTCAGATAACAATATATATACGTAATGATCGACGTTATGAAAAAAAATCTAACGTGCGTACCGTTCCGAAACGATGAGCAAGACTGATCTGATCACGGTCTTTGACAAGAGCGGAGGCGATATTTATAATAATACGCTTTATATTCTCAATGTATGAGCTTCGCTCATTTATATGGAGATGTATAAAATGTACTTTATTGTGCATAAAAATTTGAACAATTTGATAAAACACAAGCTGGAGACACATTAACTACTCTTCAATTTACATTTACTACTTTTATTCACTTTATAATATTCTAACTAATTGATTATTTAATCGATATGTTAATGATTGCGTGTGTTCGACAATGTAATATTAGATTTTGATAATATATACATTATATCGCATTTTTTAAAAATACTTCTTTATCCGTAGTATCTCAAACTAGTTACTCAAAATGTGTTTTTTTATAAAAAGTCGCAACATATAGGCGTTTATTGATAAATGGATAAAGCAGAAATACACATATTTCATCATTTACTATAGTAATAATCGGCCTCTAGATAAACAAGTCCGATGGTACTCGGGTACTTGAAACACGACATGGCAACCGCCTCGCTCGTCGCGGAGCGTGTTTGTGAGTCCGCTGTGCGCGATCTGACCGACGCACTTCACTTGCCTGCATCCGTTTACCATTTAGCTACTTCTACCGCGAAACGATTTCACTAGTAATTAGTCTCTAATTACGTCTCGAGCTTCGTTTGCATTAATCGTCTATGTTTCCACAATAATTCGGCACACCATTCGAGTTCATTGCACTTGACTGGCAACGGAACGTTATTTAGAACGGAACACACTGTTTGTAAACATTAGATATATTATTATTATTTACTAATCGATACAACTGTCTGGCATAATATTTGTTGTTAACCAATAGTTCATTGAAGCGCAAGCTCAAGGAAATATATAGAATGAATATAGTACGTTGTTATGTTTGAGATCATTCATGGTTTACGGAAATTAACACGGCATTAGTGGTCGCTATTAAAGGTATTCATGCATTTAGACATGAAAATGACAGAAAAAAATGGGACATCGACACCTCTGGCATGGTCATGCTTCGACCGTCGTTTCATTTCATAAACACCTCATCACGTTCCACCTCGGGCCAAGGTCTTGATACAGGTACGGTTGAATAAGTATAAAGTTGCACCGCAAGCAAAAAAGCTGTTTCACTTTAATAGTGCCATGTATCTAGTGTAATATAATTACGTGCCGTTACGACAGTAAGAGTACCATGGTGATAAAGTGTGGTTGACGTGCGTGTGGGTATCCAACTAAAACCATAATAAAATAAATAACTAGGACGGGGGGAAAATAATCCTTGTACAATACAAAATAAATTTAACCGCAATCGATCGTTGCTGGACATCGCTTTGTAGTTGTTTATTCTCGTTTAGTAATTTTTTTATGACGCGCCAAAATGAAGGTCGACCTCATTATTGTAATTATTTCAACTAGGGATTCTATACAAAGGTTGTACATGGATAAAATCTAGTACATTTGCAATATGAGCGAGATTTGACTAATGTAAACTGATTTTGTGTCGTATCAAAATTTCACATACACAAAATAATGAAATATAAAATTAGAGTACGTTGTACTGGCGATATTAGTTCAAACAGTTATGGACCAGATTGAAGACGTTCAGATGGCCTCTCTGATTGACCCTCGTTTTGGTATCGAGACATACCTACTCGTAGTTACTTAGCGCAAATGTCTCGGCGATTTCGCGAGTGGACCCAGCATCCATCGACTGCGGCCAATTGACACTTGACCCCTGCGACGTTTTTATCGCGACCTTGGACTCGTAAGTACTGGAGATAAGGTTGCCACCCGTAACATGATATATAGTAACATGAAAATAACATCGGTAATTTAGATGTCGCTACTTCTGCCACGCTGTACCGAAATAGCTTTATTAAAAAAAATGTCGTCAAAAAATTGTGCACATATATATTTTGTGTATAGTAGGCAGGTACATGCCTTTAGCAATGTTGATTCAAAAAGGGTGGCAACCCTAACTTGAGACCTCTCGATTGACACGTGACTTCACCAAATACGTCCGACGAATTAGAATTTGGAAGCAAAGCCAGTACTTGCGTGTCATGATATGTAACTTATTAAAGATTAGTTCAGGCAATAGAGTTAGCAGCGAACTTTGCAATTATTTAATTAATGTATAAAAATGTTTATTATAACTTACCTTGCGGTTGTTGTTGAGCCACGAACGGCGCCAGCAGACGCGTACGTTTCTTCTCATAGCCTTTCTGTGTGATATCACCTGAGAATGAGTAAAAATTGTTTATTAAATTCCATTTTTCTTAATTACAAATAACATACCACAGTTGGAAAAATTATAGCAAGTTCATATTTGCATATATTATACAATGTCTTTGCCAATTGCATTTTGTAATATTATAGGAACTTTAAAAGTCTTCACATAAAATAACATAAAAAAAATATTTATATTTAAAAACAATCCAAGTCAATAAGAAGAGTAAAAAAACACTATAATTTATAAGATTCGCAAAAATATAAATAAGATTTATGTAGAAATATAGTGAATTTACATTTTTACTGTTGAAGGATGTATACCTACAACACATCCTACGGCTGCAAAAAATTTTGGAGTAATTAATCCACGCCTTTTAATTTTTAGCTTTAAACAACTTACGCACACTTGTGAACACTAACCTGTAGGCACAGCTGTTTTAAGTACATTTGATACTATGAATGAAATTAAACAAAAGTAGTAATTTTTCAATGGCACGATTATTATTAGTAATTGGGCGCATTTAATAACAACGTTTTATGTGGTAGGTATTCTTAGAATGTATGGGTCTTATGTCGTAAAATTCTCTCCAGTTCGCCGCAGCTGGACATAATACCTACGGCTTTACATGTACATGGACATGTACATCCAATTTAACATATATAAGAAATACTTACAAAGTTAACGATGATGTACTTTGCAAGTTAAATAGAACTCGAAAAGGGGAACATTCTAACTGTTACTAATTAGTATTCCTAGTGTTAATTTACATAATTATTACACTCGAGTCTCTCAGTTAATCAAGGTTGTTTTAATGTCTTCCTTATTGATAAAATAAAATACTCCGGAGTTAAACAAAAACGTTGGAAGGCCTTCAAACGCGTTACACTGGCACTTGTCGGCATTTTAATTTTTGCTTAGAGTACAGATTTAAACCTGACTATAATAACTAAAAGGTATCGTAAGTTAATACTGTGAATTGTTTGGTTTACAATTCTCAATATAATATACAATATATTTACATTACTCTCTCGTTGTTTCTTTTTGCAGTACACCTGATGGTAAGTGGCCATTGCTGCCCATGTGCTGTGATCAACCCCAGATAAGTTTAATTCTACCTAGGATCGGTCAAAGATGCATTGCAATCCTTAAGGATTAGTAATCCCGAATATAAGAAGCTCATTTGATATTCTCTTATCGCAATAATTTGGTCTAAATTGTTAAGACACCGACTTACAACTTCTTGAAGCTGTTCTGCACAATATTTAGTTTTGTGAACTCTAATCTAAAAGTCCATCGCCAGTGCACTCATTCCCATTACAAGGATCATTTTTCGAGATAAACAAGACGCAAGGAGTCGCCTAATGAAGAGTTGTGAAGATTCCTGACCTGTTACAAAATATAGGCCAACGTGTAATTACAGTTGTCTGAATGTATGTATAATCCAATTCGAACAATCATCTTATTTTTTGATTTTTGGGACACAACACTTGTTAAATATATCAATATATTAGTTACGCAACACAATAATTAATCACAGAGTATTTATTTGGTAAAACGTGATGACTACTTAACTAAATATGTTTAACTTCTATTAATATAGAAACGTATTTATATAGGCCCTACCTTGTATATTATGTTGCAAGATCACAATTGGTTAGTATTAAAAAACTTTATTGCAACACGTCCACTATTGAAATGATACACACAGAAAATGTAATATGACGAAGCCTCGCATACGGTTTCTACAGGATGAAGGATTACAGAACGTTGCAAACTGAATGTATAAAGTTAATTAGTCACTGTAGGTAATTCGTAGTAGGTACATAAGTAGGTCGAGTGTACTAATAAATATAATTTGTACTCGTAATTCTACAGCTTGCATTAATTTCCATGTCTATAATTAGCACCTGCTAATCTTTCCAGTATTTCTAATGTTACATATTATTTAATGGGTCATGGCAAGTACTTTAATGTGTATTGTGTTATGAGGTATGAACTGAACAGTAGCTAAATAGGACTGGCGTCGCAACTGAACCCTTGTACGCCTGAAGACTCAGTAGAGATATCTTGTAACCTTACTGGTAACTAGAACACGTCAACTTAATGGTAGGTGGCTACTGCCCCCCACGGACATCTATAATTAACCCCAAATAAGATCAAAGTGATAGCCTAATGGTTGAAACTCGGTCTCTCAATCGGGAGGTCCGAGGACCAAATCCCAGGCACGCACCTCTGACTTTTCTAAGTTATATGCGTATTAGAAATTAATTATCACTTGCTTTAACGGTGAAGCAAAACGTCGTGAGAAAACCTGGACACCTGAGAGTTCTAGAAAAAAAAGTTCTTGAAGGTGTGTGAAGTCTACCAATTCGCACTTGGCCAGCGCGGTGGACTTTGGTCTAAAAGCTCTCTCAGTCTGAGAGGAGATCCGTGCTCAGCAGTGGGACAATAATGGGTTGGCAACAAGATCAAAGTCATTCCTAAGATAGACCAAAGATGCGTTGCTATCCCTGAGGACTAAGTTGAGACGCCTTGGATAAGAACGTCTCCCTTACCACCATTCAG
>DWNY01001353.1:0-12856 GCA_018250635.1 Telegonus apastus
AATTTAGTTACTGTTTACTCTTTGGAGTGTCAAAACGTCCAGTGCAGTATTTTGTGACCACCATTCTTGTAACTGGGTCGAAATATCGGCAATAAAGATATAAAAAAACCTATCGCGAGTACCCGTTACATAATAAAAGTTCAGGACACATGATTTAGTACTTTTTGTAAATAAAATGTGGTTGTATTATCTGTTTGTCTAGTTCTACAATCGTTACATGTAATTTGATTGGAGTCCTAAGGTTATAAGGTAGAATAAAATAGAATCAGAACTACAAAGAATTATATCATCTTTAAGATTTACAGTTTCTTCTTAATTTTTAACGTTTGAAATATAATCGTATTATTGTTAATTTTGCTGACGCATGGCAAAGCAGTCATCACACCTGTCTGATACTTAGCGGATTCCGGGTTCGATCCCCGGCCACAGAGATATCTGAATGATTAATTAAGATTTCTGTTCCAGGTCTGAGGCTTTGTGTATTTCCCTGGCTCCTAAAATCCTAGTATAGGACTACGACTGTAGAAAGCGTTATTAAAAAAGTCTAGTACGTCTAGTAGGACTTAGTAAGTCTTTGTGTAGTGCCGATTAATAGCCAACATATATAATGCCTCCCAGTCAGTTATCACATGGCATGGCATCGATGGAACGATCTAATCTTCTTAATGACATCACTTCACGTCATCCGACAACCAAACTAGATATTGACTTATGGATTTACTGCAACCGTTCATAGATTAATATTTAAACGTGTTTATGGTGCATATATTTGAACTATTGCTGCAATGTTAGTCACTTCTCAAGGCATTTTAACTTTAGTCCTCAGATGTGGTAACGTATATTTATGATGTAAGTATTATCGTTGTTTGAGATATAAGTAAGTATTAAATCTCGTAACTAAAATTGAACTTAAAATAATGTTTATGACTTTAAAGTAACTGCTAGTTTGTAAAACCATAAGCAATATAACATTGATAAGTAGAAAAATATTTTAAAAATAAATAACTCGACTGCTAACGACTTGACTTTGATACCCATACTGTTATGATAAGAACTTATTGTAGTGATAATAAATATTTCGACATTCCCCTCCCTTTTTCTCCGTTTACAGGCACCAAATTTAAAAATTGTATACCCTTTGTCACTATGATAATTGAGACGATTATAACGACATCTTATATGTTAACATCCGTTAAGCCTTTTAGGGCTGTGGGGAGTGCCAACAAAATAGACATACATACATACCTTCGAAAAACATTCCACTTCTTCTGACGAAATCGAGTAAAATCAGAAGCGCTTCTACATGCTTCTACCCCTGATCTTTGGTGTAACCGCCCATGTGTTTCCCTTCAAACCAATATACACCGATTAACGCTATCAACGGCAAAAACTTGTGACGGTGGTGCCGTGTCGAACCACGAAGAGACCTAGAGACCTTTAATACCTTCTTAAAATACAATCGCCGGTATCCCACGACTTGTAAACATTATCGGTCCTAAGGGAAACGTTTTAAAATTCCGCACGGCGTGTAATTTCAATGTGATTTGTTTGTTCGCGGTATCGGCAAGTTACTTACGTATATGGTCAAGTGGCTTGTCCTGTAACTGTTCGCAAATATTTCTATTGTTCGCTTTACCGCTATAGATTTAGGTAAATTGTCTGTTTGTATGTTTATAGTGATCAAAATATGTTGTTTATTGTTATTCCTTCTGTTTGTTAGCAGTGACGATTTTTTAAATAAAAATGCAAATTGTAGAAGATAATAACTAAAAAAAACAATCCGCTAAAACTGATTAATTAATGATATTGTCTTGGTAAATTAATTTGAGAAGCATAAAGATCGTACTGAAATCTTAGACTATCAAGACTATATACGAGTAGAATTTTTACAGCCTATCTATAATACCTATATCAAAGAAATAAATAAAATCTATGTATGGGGGCCGGCTTAGAAGTCCGGGTAAGTCAGATATTTGGCGCCCCGAGCGAGTCACACATTTGGCGCCCGTTATCAGTTTTAATATGTATTATAAATCGGAAAATATTGCGTTTTTTAGACATTTATCTTGGCACCCGTGGCGCCTCTGGGCCCCGGCGCCCTGGACGACACCCCGGGTCACCCGATTAACTTAACTAACGCCATCCTGTCATTTATACGGGTTGAATCCACTTTACATCATTATCATCTGAGAAGTGTAAGCGAGCAATTATACCTATATTCAGAAATGCAAGAAAAACCAGGGGATCCACTAAACGACAATTACTAGGCACTTTCCAGATTAATCTCTTGCGGAAATTCTTATATCAACCGGGGAAAGTAAAGTAGGTATCTGAATAAAGCATTTGGTGACAAATTTGTAATGTTAAGCGATTGTCTATAATAATGATAAGAGAAGTCTAGTAAATTTATGAAATATTTGTCAGAAATAACTGTTTGCAACGGTTAATGATAACCGCCATTAAATTATTTTTTTTCTTTATATGTGTATGCATGCATAAGTATGGTTGTGTGTGCATGCGAGTGTGTTTGTGCCCTTGCCATACACACATATATAAGCAACAAGATTTGGAACAGACGTTTAATTTTATTTTTTCTACATTCCCGGATACATCTGTCTGTACAAGAGTCTAACAATATTTGTAGGCGCAGCTTAGTGCCTTTTCTAGATACAATAACATGTGTAAAGCGAATTTCTTATTTAAACTTTAAAAACATAAAGTGATCAGTTATGTTCAAAGTTCAACAAAGTACAATTTCAGTGCACAATGGAATTTAACTATAAACAATACAATACATAAACAAACCATGACTCAACTATGACTTTGCCGATTTCAAAGAACTGTATTGAAGGAAAAAACTAATGATCAGGAAAGGATCCTTATAAATCCACCAGTTTTTATAGCATTCAAATTATAAGCTCGCGTCCGTACGGATTTCCCGGCTTATTTATTCACCGCAAAAAATCTTCTTAAGGACGCAAATCTGACACACAACTCCTGAATACGGTTAGCATAAAAGGAATAACAGACTCTATTGTGAATGAAAAAGATTGTATTCAAATTAGCATTTCGTCTCGTCAAATCGAGACACTTGTGAACAATTCGGTGTATCGTGATAATGAGGTGTGCAAATCCTTTTGCTGTCCACAAACTTAGGCTTAGTTCTTATTTAACGACGATAAGAGTCAATATCGTTTGCGTTTGAGGTGGAAAGTAGCAAATGATACTTGTAAGACATGTCGGCAATATTCTATTGCCCGAAGACGAAACGGACAGTAATTCTCGCTTCTGATTTCCATAATCAGCGAACTGGTTTTATTATGGAAACTATGACATTAATTCGGATACAATCACAATGACAATCGTGGTATTATTTTTTAATGGTGATCCGATGTTTTTTGTTTCTTTAATACACCCATATGTTTTTCAGATAAATTATATTATGTGTTTTTATTGTAAAACTGACAACGCATTTATACAATGGGTTTATAGGAATATAAAATGTTGTCTTATTCATTTTTATTTGGTTTTATTAAGTACCTGAATTACATAGTTGAATTATAAGTAAGGATTTGTGTAAATTTATAACAAGAAGGCAAAAAATACGTAATTATATTTGTATCTATGAGACAAAAATATTAAATTAAATTGATATGAAACGAATAATTTAAATAATCACAGGTTTATTCATAGTCTATGCACTTTAGTTTATTATTCGATTAAAGAATATTAAATCATAAAAAATAAAAATACATGTAATATCTACCATATTTAAAAGTGAAATCGTAAGGAAAGGTTTCCTCATATCCTTATTTCATATTTTGAAAAACTACCAGAGAATCTTCACAAAGAAATGCAATTTATTTCAGATTTTAGAACAAATGCTGTCATTTGCAGGTGACCTCAACCTGCGAGCGCAATTTTTAATATGAGCACGTAATTTTCCTTCACCTTTTCAATGCAGACAAAATGTTTAGAACACATTTCAATTTACCTGACGTCGCACTCCGACAACACTTTATGGTCTTATAACGTGTAATTTAAATTAATCGACGCTTTATAAGCAACATGTGAGATAATTATCGATACTTCGGACATCGAAGACCGATGCAAATTATTCACAATTTTTGGGTATCGTTAAAATTCGTCAGTGAATTTGCACACATCGATTTATCGATAAACGAATTATTTAAAATTTTTGCATGTTTCATATTAAAAGAGACGAATATTTCGTTTTAATCATTAACATTCTCATAGTTCTAAATGACCGTTAAATGGTTACTTAAGCTTAATTATGTTCTTATGAAGTCAAATAACCGTAAGCTCTAAGTTCAGTCACACAAAAGATAGATTGACCATGTCTTTTGGGCTTAGAACTTCATCGTGGGCCATGTTTTCACCTGTCCACTGCTTCCTTTTTGAAAAATTGGTGCTAAATGGAGGCATGTTCCGATGTTCAATTTGTGCAAGGTCGAGAAAGTTTTTGGAAAGTCGAGAAACGACTCAAAACCTGACGCCCTGTGCTGTGGAATTTGGTGCAGCAAGATGCTATGATATTAATCTACACATATAAGCAGATTCGTTTTTATGTTATGGAAGTTACCAAACGAGCATGCATCGCACCTGATGGTAAGTGCCTACTGCCCATGGAAACACAGGTTTCCATGACACCTAGTCCTGCGTGCTTAGGTAGTCGCATACCGTCGTAATCAGAGGACGGTATGGTGCGACTAGCGCTCAGTCCGGAGCAGCCCGACGGGGCAACGCGCTCAGAGGACGTGGGATTAAGTCCTCTTCGCAGCGTTGAAGTCAACCACCAGGGAGGTTTTGGTGGATAAGAACCCCACATAACTAGGCGTCGTTGCCATGGCGGCGGTACCTTTAAAAGGTTTCCCTCTTTTGTAAGTAAAATTGAAAATTTCCATAGACTTACCCTTTCGTTGGTACATAGTGAACCTTACATCCAACAACTCCTATAGTAAGCCGATATAAACATGGTGACTGCTGGCATCAAAATTTCGTAATAGAACCTGTTGTGTCAATTCACTGATCAGCGCTTATTTGACAGTAATCGGTTTCAGATCGCAGCTAATCTACTGTTAAAACGGTAATACGTGTCATAACTTTGTCAAGCTTTGTCATCTTTTATGTTTCGTCTTTACTAATCCATCCATCAGCCTCTTGTCACTGCTGGATATAGGTCTCCCCTAATGGGGTTTTGTCAATAGTCGCCGCGCCTGGTGTATGAATGACCTGGGTGGCAGTGGGTGTCGATCTTATATAGAAAGACGCTGTTGCCCATCCCCTTGATTTTGCCCCTTAATTACCATTTGATATCCATATCATAAAAATATTTGTCTGCTATTTTGTACCGTCCGCCATATTCGTTTTAGAGTGACTTCACTAAGCTAATCATACATTATCCTTGAAACCAAAGCGTAAGCAAAATTTTAGATCAATCGGCAGAGATTAATTTCTTTAAAATCCTATTAAAGGCTCGTTATAACAATTTTAGAAGTAAGATAAGATCATTTAAAAATTCCAAAGGAGCAAATAAAATAGACATACTTTTAACCGATCGAGCCTATTTTTTCTACGCCAGCTGAGCGCACAGCTGATACTTCTATCATTATTCAGGCACCCGGCACGCGCAATGTGCCTTTATACGAGGGATGTTATGGCGATCCGTATCCGTAACCGAAATTATCGGATATCCGAAATAAAAATCTATCCGAAACCGTAACCAAATCGGAAATATAAATTTCGGATAATTTCGGATAGAGGCGGAATTCAAATATAACGCAAAATTAATGGTTTTCACCCGGCAATCCCGACACAATATCTGTGCAGGTATCTTAATTGCAAATAAATTTAATCATTACTTCGTTGTACGTTATTTGTTTTTACTATTCCTTAAAAATCATTTATCCGTAACCGAAACTATCCGTAACTATTGGATAACTCGAAATAATTTCATATCCGTAACCGAATCCGAGACCGGTATAATTTTTTTCACATATCCGTGCCCAGATCCGAAATTTCATATCCATGTCATCCCTATTTTATACACCATTTTCTGCGCACAAAAGGTGTTGCAATTTGTATAGGCCGGTCGCTGACTATACATAATAGCCAATTACTTATAAATAGCAATAGCAAACCCATATTGGATGTGTCTTTATTTAATTTATAGCAGTATTGGAACGTAAGTCTGCCTTTTGAAATTTAAGTAGCAAACTCTACCTGATGGTAAGTGGTTTCTACCTATCATGGACAATTTGTACCCAACGTCAAATAAGGACTTTTTTATATCGAGTCGATAAGTCTACGTAGTAACGCGAAAGAATACGTTCACTATAATCAGGAGTCATACAATATCATCACATATATTGTATCTAATATATATCCGCATACATTATCTATAAAATTATGAAAAGACTCAAAGCTTATGCTACGGTAAATGTACATAATAGAATTTCGTAAACAATAATTAAGATGGAGATGATTGATAAAATACATGTTTTATTCTCGCGAATTGCAACATGATTATAATTTATGATACGTATGCATCCGTTCATCGATTGCAAATCGAAACACCTATTGCAATTATTTATGATTAATGAAGACCTTAAAATGGTCAAATAAAACTCGCTTAGATGTATGGATGGATTTCTTAGAAGCAACTTGTATAAGGAACATTTACGACCTACAGGATAAATAGCGCTAAGCGAGAAATTTTGCGAGAACGCTAAGCGAGAAAGTTGGGTTACAGGTATACAGTACATGTGATAGTGAGCAGTGATAGCCTGATGGTTGAAACTCGGCCTCTCAATCAAGGTTCAAATCCCACCTCTGATTTTTCGAAGTTCCGTGCGTATTAGATATTAATTATCACTTTCTTTAACGGTGAAGGAAAACATCGTGAGGAAATCTGCACACCTGAGAGTTCTTTAAAAAAGAAAAAGTTCTTGAAGGTGTGTGAAGTCTAACAATTCGCACTTGACCAGCGTGGTGGACTGTGGCCTAAAAAGCCCTCTGAGAGGAGACCCGTTCCCAGCAGTGGGACAATAATGGGTTGTCAATGATGATGATGAAGTACATTTACTTTTGTAAAATTGGATTACTAAATGAGCATGAAGTTTCATAAAGGAAAGTGGATACCGACATCTACAAAAATGAAAACCATTAAGTAACTTGTTACATAATACATAAATCTGTGTACTCCACACACGATCGAATCAAATATTATCAACGTACGTTAACTTCCTTAGTTTATTGCTTTATCAATAATACGTGAAGCGAAAATTTGCGGAACCATTTTTCGAATACTGCGTGCAGAGAGGACTATGATATTAGACGTACCTGAAAGTTTATGTAGAGAAGATTATTGATTGATTATATTTATGTCTAATAAGTGTTACAAATGAATTAAATTGAAGAATGTAAAATACTCATTATTTACAGCACTGACAACAATATTGACAATATAAAATTGTCAACTATGTCAGGTGTCTATGTCAAAAAATGCTTTATTTCTTTTAAATGCAGCTTTACAAGTAAAACCTAGTTTTCCCCACAGTAAATGTTTTTCTTATACACAGATTAAAAATAACTATGCAAGTTTATTTTTTATTTGGTTGTAAAGGTAAGTTTAGTTATTGTATGGATTTCATTATGGTCGAATTTCGACTATTGTGACTGGTCTATTAGTTGCTTTAAAACTGTACCTCTAATCTTGCAGTCTAATAATCTCTTACCATCCCCGAATAAGACAGGAGTCTTAACTCAGATTGTAGAAACGTTCGCCGCGATAAAACCGGGTTCTCGCCTATGACATAGCAAGTGCCTTATAACAAATATTCATTTTGTTTATTATTTGCAATCGCTCTTGGAGATTCTGTAATCGGCGTATAGCCACAATATTTATTTTTTTAACCTAATGATGTATGCAATATCAATGTAGCTCTTAGAAACTTGGGTGGTCTACATCGATTATGAAAATAGAAGATAATGCCAGTACGAAAATGTTTTACGGACTTAAAGGTGGTAGAACCCTTCGTGGTTCGGCTCCGGCGGCAACACCGCCACACCATTTCTGCCTTATAACAGCAGTGTTAAGCGCTGCTGTGTTCTGGTTTGAAGGATGTGGCCACGAGACATACTTATTCGAAACGTTCCAACTTAGTCCTCAGGAGTAGCAACGCATCTATCTGACCTCACGTGTCTGGGGTTGAATACAGATTTCCATGGGAGGCAGTGGCCACTTACCATTACATAGGCTGCATGCTCGTTATTTTCGTAACATAAAACATTAACGTTTGACATTTCCAAATTTTATGTAAGAATCTAATGATAAATACTAGCCTGATATGATTACGTACGGTATGTGTAATTTTTGTTTTATAGCGGCGAAGTACAGACAAACTGACAAAAAATCAGAAAATCAACTTCTTTAGTGATCGGCCTGAGATCTGTACGTTGTGAAGTTTGGCACAGGTGACCATTTGCCCGTTTACTTCTTCAATTAAAAAAAATCTATTTACATATGAGTCACCCTATTAATAATTGATGATACCTACTACTAAACAGTTCTAACCTGCGCCACTCCGATCTGTCCCTAATATCCTACATCCAGTGGTTTCCAACCAGCTTCTTAATTTTGATCATTTAGACAGGCAGGATACGTACATATGCTACTGAAGAACGTATTTCTTAAGTTTTTCTGACGTGTATTAACACGTACCGTTTTGAACTTAAAATCCTACATCAATAGATCTTAATTTTATGATAAGAACGTTCACTTTCACGGGTTTTTAATAAAATTTCTCAGCAAAAGTAAATTCGCACCTTCGCAAATTATCGTCTAAAAAGCAAACAAAGCTATGTTTATCCGAAATTTCTAACACTGGACAAATAATCAAATTACGTCCCGACACTACCGTGTGCATGACCCCACTTTCGTTAGCAAACATCGCTTGATGCAGGCAGCGGTTCTCAACTTTAGTGTTTAATCTGTTTATATACTTGAACATTTACGTGTCAGAAAAAATTCGAAATTTCAATACTTGTGGTATTTAATAAAAATTACTTTTTTTCGAATTTTTTGATATTTATTCACCTGTAAAAAAGTAATCAAGATTTAAGTTTTTACATTTATTTATCCTCGTTACAATTTCAGGAATGATACATATCAAAATGTGACATACGATATTATTAAAAAGAAATATAAAAACAGTTATTTAATACCAATACAAACTGCCTCTATAGTCAATAATTGAAGGAAAAAAGACAAATATTTTTTTAATTATAAAAAGGTTGAGAATCGCTGTTTATGAGAGTTCAAACACAGTTCTCGCGTCAGAAGAGTGTAAGCAATATTAATATTAAAGGTTACTCAATTTTATCTAAACATGTTACTTTTTTGCCACTGTTAATACACGTTTATCTTGTTTTGTCTTGAGAAAACTAAATATGTCTAGACAGTTATCAATTCAACTAGCAAGAAATATTATTTATTGTTAGTATAGTCTTCGGGTCGTAGGACTTATTACTTATATTTCGTAATACAGTACATTATTCCCATAATTAATATTCCCATATAAGATACTTCACTGCAAGAGTTGTGAAATATACGCTTGATTCCAATTCTGTGAGTCAACAAACAATTTCATTCAAACAAAACAAAGAAATCACCTAATTTCATACTTATAAAAATCTTATGTTGAATTAAAGTCGATGTACAAACTGAAAAATTCTTTGTGTTTAATTTCTTTGACAAACAATGGTACTTGAAAACTTTTCAACAATTGTTTCATAATATAACGAGTTACATAATTTTGCTTTAGCGATATGGGAATGGATTGCTTTTTTCTTATGAGTGAAAGATGTTTACTTTGGGCATTGTTTAAACATCGCTAGTCAAAGAATTTTAACGTAATACCGTACGAAGTTTGAGTTACTATGAGTATTCTTTTTAGTGTAATGTGTCGTATAGATTTTCATATTTTTATTTAGTGTAAGATAGTATAACCTTGTGGTTTGACTCTGGTAGCACCACCGTCACACCTGTTTCTGTCTAATAACCGCAGTGTTTAACGTTGTTGTATTCTGGTGTGAAGGGTGAGTAAGGCATACCTATACATATATTCGAAGTGTTCCAACATAGCCGTCAGGGATAGCAACGCATGAGTGTCCAACTTCCGGTAGGACACTAATCTTATCTGGGTTTGATCACAAATGTCCATGGGCAGCAGTGGTCATTTACCACCTGATGAACTGCACATTCGTTTGGTACTTACTTATTCTTTATGAAAAATACAAAAAAACATTTGATATTAAATTTAAAACACACATTTTAATAACCCCTAAATTAGTTACATGCACACAATATAAAGAATTTCTAAAAATAATTTCTCAAACTCTGTAAGGTTTGTCACATGTTATAAAACAATGTAATACATGACTAGCAAATTTATTTTAAAAATAAAAGACCCGAGTGCTTAAAATGTATTGACTTTGATAAATATACACATTTGATAGGTTACCCATATTGTTATGATAAAAAATATTTCATCCTATTCCCCCATTGTTCTTGGTTTGCAGGCACCATATTTTAAAATCATATTGCCTAGGTCACTTTAATAACTGAGACGACTCTAACGACACCTCATATGTTAAAATCCGTTTAGCCGTTAGGGCTGTGGGGCGTGTCAAAGATATGGACATACATACGCTCGAAAAACAGTACCCTCCTTCTGACGCAGCCGGATAAAAACACTAGCTTTGCACACGTTCATAAAATAACTAGTTAATTTCCGTACAAAAATAACAAAAGCTCTTAAACAACAAAAACAAAACATTTTATTTCACATCAACATTTCTGCAGTTTCATATTCTTCTTAACGACATGAATTATTTCATTTTTACCACGTTTTTTGTATGTATTGCAGTCGTTAGTATGTCATCTCGTTACTCTATAAGTGCTATGATTAATTATGGAGAATATTATACGCTAATGACCTTGCGATGGGCAAGGACATGAATATCATGGCACTGTGACATTAAGGACTCGAAGGCAAAATAAAGATGCGCTTTACTAAGGATATTGTTGCACCAAACGCTATAAATATATGTAAAAACTTAAGGTAGATTGATCGAATATTCTTTTGCACACTTACCGTTCAATTATAGAAAAATATTGTATAGTTGACTAGTTGACTAGTTGACCAGGCGAACGTTGTACTGCCATTAGTTTTTTGAAGTTGCCTGTGAGTCAGTGATGTTTTTTATAATAACGCCATCTACTTTACTACAGTAGGATTATGTTCACGTAGGTAATTCGACGTAAGAAAACTACTTGTTAATTTTAAATTGTAATAACTTTTGATGAAGTGGATCAATTTTAATAAAGTAAACTAAATGTTGACTTAAGATCGTACTACAAATATATCTGCATTTTTTAAATTCAATTCAGTAATTTGCGTGGCATCTGAAGTTAAACACATAGACAGTGAGTGCGAGTTGCATTTTTATTATGGATATATACAGATTATATTAGTCAAAGCGTGCAATAAGCGTTCTTAACGCTTAGCGATCTCTTTCAGACAAACTATGCTTGGAAAAGATAAACGGACTAGCACGTAGAGTGAGATAGTGATTAAGTCAGAAACGGACATGCAACATATAACCAGAGTGATTTAAAGTACACAGATGCATCGTTACCGTACAAATTAGGTACTAAGTACTAATTTGAAATGCTAGTTTCAATAAAATGTGAATACTAGTTTGTTTGTAACCCCCTCCCGCCTTAACTATTCAATCGATTATTATGAAATTTTACACACACATTGCCAAACAAGAACATAGAGTACCTTTTATTTCAAAAAATATCCTATTTCCGAAGGATACAAAAATAATTTTTACACCTACAATGTACCTTTCATACCTACGGCCTCTTGACATGATTAATTACTAACATTTGCATTGTAATGGAAGCATTAAATACTAACTACTATATTATTACTGTTAAGGTTATAAAGACGTACACAATGGCGCCAGCAAAGCCGCGGGTATAAACTAGTGTCTTATAGTCTGCTCATTTCAAGGGAGATACTTTTAAACATCTGTAGTATTTTTCTAGTTTAATCGCTTACTCGCCTATCGCGTATAGTAAGACATACGGCCAAATCTAGTAACAAAATGGCAAAATGGACGCCAACCAGTTTAAAAGAATCCGGTATGTCGACCTTTGACAATGTCGACTAATAATGAATTGGTGACACGGTGCAACTGAAGGTTGGTCAACTCAGCTTGATACGTTTAAATCTAAATTCATTTAAAATTGAAGTGGCAAATGATCATACAGAACATCGTAGTTGTCACACACACAAACATACACCCGCACATACACACACAAAAACCTACACAGATTTGGCGCTCGCTAGATCTGCAGTCCATTGTTTTAAATAAAGTACCAGTTTTATTGAAGAATCGAGTTGCCTCTCTCAAATAAGTTTATTTATGTTTGATAGGTGGCTTCAAGAATTGTTTAAAATAATTTATTAAATTGTAAACTGATTGTTATCATACAATAAAAATCAGTTATTGTCGTTCTACTGGTGACGACTGCTTAAAATTTATTGATACATATACATATTTGATACCCATATTGTTATATATTGTGAAGAAAAGCATTGTGAGAAAACCTGCACATATGAGAATTCTTTAAAAAAAAAGTTCTCAAAGGTGTGTGAAGTCTACCAATTCGCACTTGCAAAGCACGGTGGACTGTGGCCTAAAAGCCCTCTCACTCCGAGAGGAGACCCGTGCCCAGCAGTGGGACAATAATGGGTTGACG
>DWNY01001354.1:0-12852 GCA_018250635.1 Telegonus apastus
ACAATAGTAATGACGACCCGCGTGGCGGAGTGGTCACCATACCGGTCTGACGCACAGTGGGTTCCAGGTTCTATCCCCGGCCACACAGATATCTGAATGACAAATTTAGATTTCTGTTCTGGATGTTTGTGTATTCGTGTTTGTGGGTTATGTGGCACCCACGATACGGGAGAAAATCCTTCTGTGGGAGAAAATGTGGAAAGTGTTAATAGTAGCGTTAAGGAATGGTATTGATCCGTAAGAAGCTTCAAGGTCATTTAATTTAACTAAAATTAAATGCAGTAGACCATCTTCACAAATCAGTATTTTAAAATAAATTTTAATTGATTTATTTTTCTTTGTTACAGGTAAGATCCAGGGCAATGATTGTGATGGGCGTAATCTGAAAATGATTTAATAACAAAGGGAATATAAAATGCTTGTTTCAAACAAATAGTTTCTGTTCTTATAACTGTTATTTCCAATACATTGACAGTTGAACATTTTTTGTGAAACAAATCCAGTTCTTTAATATAGTATAAAATTAATTGTAGCTGTCGAGTTCACGTTATAGATTTTGCAATGTAAAATGTAATGTGAACAAACTTATTAAATTTCCCGTTGGGCAGGCTTCCAAGATTTCTGCTTCGCATTGCAAATGTTAAAAATTCAACCGTTTATCAAGTTCCTTGCTTCTGAGTCACAATTGTTATTTCGGAAGTATTGGAAACCATTCTCCATGGATCGAGTGTAGGAACATTCAATAATTTGACCTGGTGCTATAGAAACTATAGTTATTTAATAAAACTGAACTTTGAACCTTATCTAGTTCAACTCTGGTAGCACTACGACCACACCTACATATATCTGCGTGATTACAGCAGTGTTAAACACTTATTCTATTTTGAAGGGTATAGTAAGGAGACGTACTTAACCGAGGTATTTGAATGTGGTCCTCAAGTGTAGCAACTGTTGAACTTTGGCATATTTTTTATCTTATCTGGGCTCAATCACAGATGTGGGCGGCAGTGGCCACTTCCCATCAGGTGAACTGCATTTTCTGTAAACATGTGATCACTATACCTCCCCGATGATAGCTTCACAGGTTCTCTTTTTGAAACTGGGTTACCTCTGCTATTTATCAAAATATCTTTACACATTCTCCAGTTAATTGTATCCATTATTAATATTATTACTAAGAATCCGTAACTTCCGAAAGGCTCCGGTAATGTAACAAGTCTACAAATGCAATTTCCTTTGAACACAGAACTCCGGCCAATCCGCTCCAAAAACATTAGTAGAAAAGGAATTATCATTCGTTTTATGTTTATGTATCAAGTTTGCAACTCAATAAGACGAAGTTATTCCATAACAGAATTCCTCGATAGATTTATACGAACGCTTTATACTGCCAGGGCAATGACGCCTTTATGAAATTTCTCGGGAATTTTTTGCGGACTCACATTTCTTTGGTGGAATTCCCACGTATTTTTGTTTTTGTGTCGACTGAATCGTGAGGCGCATTTTACTGTTTTGTATACGAACTGAGTTCAGATAAAGTTTTGCTTTATAATACTTTTTTCATGAGCTGAAAGCTATTTCAGTTATTTTATCTTTTGCGTTTTGGGTAACCGATTCAACTTTATTGATTTCAATTCATTATCTTATACTGACACAGCATTGAGTGGGAGTTTTATGTTAGACCAAAATAGTGTATTAATTTGATACTTATAACTTACTAATGTAACCAGTCAATTAATATGATCGAATTCATACCTGAATTTAATGAGAGAATAAAATGAGTGTTCTTTGAACAAAACAAAATAAATTTACCGAGTGTAAAAAAGTATCAACATAATTTATTTGTAGTCTTAAAGTAACAGTAAAACAGTAACGATTCGTGGAACAATATAAATTATAACCATACATACCAATATAATGCCTTTATTTGCACATGAATTGGTGGTTTTCCAACAAAAACGTACCCAAACCAAAAAATGTATAAAAGTCGTACTCTTGCTTCACTTTCAAATGATTCCTTGTCACCTTTAAAAAAGTTCATGGACATAAAGTGTTCCCCTTTATATCTGAAATTACAGAGATATAAAATATTAAAAATACTCGACAGATTTATACAAACGTTCTTAAAGAGCCAGGGAACTGACGCCTTTATGAAATTCCTCGGGAATTTTTTACACAGCGAGCACATTTCTTTAACGAAATTCGTATTGTTGTTATGTTGACTGGATCGTGAGACGCATTTTTATACCGAACCGACTTGAGGAACTTTTCCTTTATAACTACTTTTTGCCTATTTTAGTGGAAATCGATATGAGTGTTTCTCGTTCCTCCTTTTCACTGTATTTTATTAAACGGTAGTTCATTTCGTCTACGTTAGAAATATAAAATGATGCGATCCCTATAGGTATTATCAATATCTTAACATTTACATAACTAAGTCTTGCACTTGGTTTTGTAAATGATAAATGTATTATCGGAATTGTCATTTCTTTTTTGACATCTAAGCGTAAATCTAACCTAACCAAAATTTATATTAGTAGAACTCACACGCCTTTAAGATTTTTTTATTTGCTATATTTGAGTCTTAATACCAGAATCCCTTGTTAAATATAACGAATAGAGGTCATTGTATTTATTATTATTACTTTAATTTTTTACGCAAAAGTTTGAAAAATACCTTCATTTTGCTATGGAAAAATTCATGCAGTCTGTTAAAATAAGTTATGCAAAACTCGATACCAATTACCAATAAACTGTATAATTGTATGTAGCTCTACCTATATTCCTCAACAAGAACCACAAATGGTATGTAGAGGAGGGTGGGGTGTTAATGTAATATATTCCAATACAGAAATAACTGATGTTTTATCAAATTTTGGGAAACCCAATGCTCTTGTTTATTAAGATGGCTGCTGTTTTAAAATTCATATGAAAAAGTATTTTCCAAATAGCTGCAATTATATGCGTTTATTTTAAGAACTTCAAAATATGAGAAGGTTTTTGTTGTATTAAAATATTTTTGGTTTATTGCATGAAACATCCACCGAAATATGAGAAATTAAAATATTCGCCAAGCTCGCCAATAACATCACAAACAATAACAAAATGATATTATCGAATAGAAATAACTATTACCCCTATAAATAGGTAATATCCAGACGGCACTATAACTATATAACACATAATTACTCAATAATCCTTTCTAGGGTCTTAAAGCGGTTATTATTATCGCATAATAAAATAATAAGGAAACGTTCAGCCTTCCCGGTTCGCCGGCGGCCTGTAACTGCTCGTAATATTTTCATTAATAGCCACTTAATTGAGCCTTTGAATAAGAGGTGCAAGAGGTGAGCGGATAGCGAGTAAAACATTTTTTTTATATCAGGGAAGTAGCAAACACGCAACCTACCTGATGGTAAGTGGCCGTTGCCGCCCATGAACATCTGTGATTAACCCCAGATAAGATCACAGTCGTACCTGAGTTCGACCACAGGTGCGTTGCTACCCCAGAGGACTAAGTTGGAACGCCTTGGTTAAGTATGTCGCCCTTATCACACTCTACACACTAGAACACAGCAGTGCTTAAAACTGCTGTTATTAGGCAGAAATTAGAGGGGCGGTGGTGCCATTGGTGTCAAACCACAAAGGCTTCTACCACCTTATAAACATGCTACCTTTGTTCAGTATTTTGAGATCCACTGCTGGTTATAAGTGCTTAACGGGCTATTTAGAAAATATTTGCCAATTTGTAGATGCATGAGAGTTAGTGACCGCAGTAGGGGTTGATATTATACAGAAAAACTTTACTACCCATCTCCTGACTTTTATCCCTAGTTCGCGTCTTACGATATCTACGGGAAGAGAGGAAGTGGTGATACCATATGGCACGCGAGCAGCGAGTAAATATTGTAGTGTTCTGGTTTGAACGGTGTGATAAGGGAGATATCTTAGTCCTCAGGGGTAACGCATCTATGGCCGACTTCGGGTAACATTATGAAGTACCTTAGAATCTTGTTTGAAAGAAAATCGCTACTCGCCTATGCTTTACACCAAAACAGCGATTAGCAGAGTGTTTAAGCGCAACAGCGGGCATTAACATGGGCCCTAATTAAGTAGCGTTCGCTAGTTTAACTAACTGCAGCAAAGACTGCGGGGAGAACTATTCTTGATAATGAGAATCTTTTTCCATTGTTAGAGATTTTTGTAGGAAATTCTCTGGGGTGTCCTAACAAGACGATTAGGAGTTAACAATTTAGGTTATATAACTTATACTAGTTGGCGATGGCTCGCATTGCATTATTTGGTCTTACAAATGTCAATTTGTAATTAACAACAACAATAAGGGCAACAGACAACAAAACATAGGGCGCCTTTTTATATAGATGGAGGCTCGTTTGGTGTTCGTTTATATAAAACAGTTATAATACATAAAGATTACGAAGTTTTAATACATTTTAATGAAGTAAACAATATTTATTTCAACGGGTATTCGCATCCACAACTTTACGATAAGATGTATTCTTAAATTCTTACGACATAATAATGATACTTTATTATATTTTTCATATAATTGAATTATTGTTTTATGTTATCCTAGTTTACCAGACGACCGTTGTTTTGCTATTTGTATTTAAAAGATTGCCCGTGAGTCAGTGATGTTTTTACAGTAACGCCATCTTGTCCACTACGGTAGAACTAGTCGCGTGCGTACGTAAGTCGCGTACGTAGTCGTACGTAATTCGACGTAAGAAAAGTTACTGTTAATTTTAATTTGTAATAAATTTTGATAGAGTAGATCGATTTTGATGAAATAAAACCTAAAAGTTAAGTTAAGATTCGTACTATGAATATATGCATTTCCATGAATGAGTCCCGTTGTTTTGGCGGCAAGTAATTTTAAACACACACAGCGACTGCGTGTTACATTATTATTATATATACAGATGTGTTATATTTTTAAAATCTAACCTAACTTTTGCTATTGTTTATAATCGGAGTGACATTATGATGTAGATAAACTATAGACAATAATGGCCAACGGCATTTTCAAATTTAAATTTTGTAATTAAAATTCAATTATTTTTATGAAACTACCGAAGGAATATGCACAGTACAAGAACTATTTAAAAAAGTGTCAACCAGCCCATTTTGTGCTACTTTCCCACTCGGAAACACTGATCTCAACTTCCAAATTTTTATCTTATATTTTTATTTTTAATATGCTTATTTACAGTTTCATACCAAAGAGTAATTTCATACCAGAGTTCACAATATTCTCAAAAGCGATTTGTAGGCCTATCACATTAACGGTTATATAAAGTTATGGTAATTAAGTTATTGAAATTCAAAAACAAGTTATTAATTCTAGACCAGCTATAAATTTAATACTTCCGTCAAATTAAAGTTATCTTATTAAGAGGGCTCCTAAAAGAAACTCCGGGGTAACAACATCATCAAAACTTGTAACATAAATAAATCATGGCGTCTGGCAAATACATAAAACATAAGTTAGGAAAATGTAGCGTATTTGCTATGAAAAATGGAAATTTTGATTCAAGTAACATAATATGAACAGAAAAGTATACTTCATGTTGGTATCGTCTTTGACTTTATTTTAAGCGGAAGTTGTGTATTTATATGCGAGGGATTTGCAACTAACATAAATTAGTCCTCAGGGGTAGCAACACATATGTGGTCGACCTCAGGTAGGACTGTGATCTTATCTGGGGTTGATTACCATTAGATGTCCAAGGGCGGCAGCGGCCACTTACCATCAGGCGGATTACATGCTCGTATGCTACTTTCATAACATAAAAAAGAACTAACCCTTACCCCCTTTACCAACACTCAATGGAGCAATATGGTGGAATGAGCTCCAAGCCTTCCCCAGTTGTAGGACATAAAAATGGAAGTGGTGCGAATAAAATACGTATAAAAAATGAAAAAGAATCCTATAAGAAATGTACTTGAAAAAATATTTTGGCTTGATTTTGAACGAAAAGACAGTAAGTTTATTTCAGAGACACAATCATATAAGAGTAAAGACAGGTATATTCAATCGTCACACTTAAATTAAATCCATTAAAGATGTGTATAAAAATTAACTCGATAGCAAGTCTTTATAACAGAATTCATTAATCTTCGTATTGTTTGCAGTTAAACAATAAACGCGTTCCGATTGCCACAGTGGTACAAAAGGCGATAGGGGAAGACGAGACATTGTCCCGGGATTATAAGCCACTTGACTGAACCGAGATTTAATTGTTCAATCGCGATGTAGGATAAAACCCACTCAGGTTTGAAATACCTTTTGAGGGCAACATTGTTAATTTATAACGCTGCAAATCTGAGTCAGCTAGTCAATATAACTATGGCAATCTCCGTCCCTCGTATCGCTCTCTCTGTCTGCAATAGGAGAACAGGGCATCAAATGAGAATCCAAGACATTGACGAAGTAATCTGTCCAAAAGAACACCGTAGCGTCTTTAATCTGTAAGAATCTGGCGTCACATGGTATCTCACGTGACATGGTATCTTTGACGGATATTCTGCACGTAAAAACAGTCATGCCAAGCCAAGTTTCTTCTAAGTGAAACCGTATGACGTCACATTATTTAATATCATGTATCGTATAATTACGTTAGATAAACCAGGACAAGGAGAAAATAAATTAGGTCTAAAATATTTTCTTGTGTCGTTTTAATTATTATCAGTTTAAACTGAAGCATATCGTGTAAGGTTTTCGATCTTATCGTGAAAGTTCCTTCAAGATCAGCTGCTTCATAATATTCGCATGGATACGAATAAACAAATGATTAAGTTTTATTTATATTTGTACCACTGCTTAGCCTTTCCTTTGAATTAAATCCAGATGATTAATGTAATACTTCTAATAGATCTATCGTAAAGGAGGGCTGTTGACTTTTATGAAGTGATTGATGGATAACAAAGCTTGGAGATGGCCTGGTAGGTTTCTACCAAATTTTCCTTCATGCCAGTTCAAGAAAATGATACAACAAATATTTTATGAAAAAATATATATCAAATTCTATAAATAATGTACTATCTCCTCGTATGTAACATTTGCAATATGAATACCCATGTCACTCACATGTCCGTCTAAAATAGCTCGCTACGCATCTGTTGTTGTAATTTTGGAAATTTGAATAGTCCGGGTTTGAATCTAGGATGCTTATTAAATTACAATATGACTGTGTTCTGACTTTAGTTTCCTACTTTAATAATAATTATATTTGAAAACTTAACTATAGGCCAATTATTTAAAATAATGTATTAGCAATTTTAATTTGATAGATTAGAAAACGTGCATGCAGCACCTGATGGTAAGTGGCCACTGCCGCCCATGGACATCTGTGATCAACCTCAGATTAGATCAGATATATATAGATCTAGATCACAATCCTACCTGGTCCTTATCGTAATGTGGAGGTAGGCTACAAATGCTTTGCTACCCCTGAGGACTAAGTTGGAACACCTCAGATAAGTATGTCTCCCTTACCACACCTTTTAGACCAGAACACAGCAGCGCTTAACACTACTATTATAAGACAGAAATAAGGGTGGCATTGGTGCCACCGGAGTCGAATCACAAAGGTTCTCTAAAAATTTTCCCTTAGTTATTTACTTTTTTTTGTTTTTATAATTTATTTCGTTTTGTTGGACTGCTGAGCACGGGTCTCTCCCTATGTAGGAGAGGTACTAGCTCACGGGGCTTCAATGTAGGTCTAATGATATTTACGTTATATTAAATCTCGACTAGCCTGCTTACGCTAAAATAAACAATGGCCAAATGTTAGTCGCTCATAGACATGAATGGTTCCGAACCACAAAATTTTCATTTATACAGTTACAGTTCAGTTTAATATTTGCATTTTGAAAATATACAGTATCTACCTACTACGGCTTCATTGATATAACGAAGAATATCGATTTCTTGTATAGCGTCTCAATTTGTTTTATACCTTTTTATTTCTAGTACCTATTTGTTGTTTTAGTGGCGATTCGCACTATATAAAAAATCCAATTTTACTAATACAGTATTATATATTAATAGATATTACGGTTCAAGAGTGCCTTTGACAGACGGACAGACAGCGGAGGCTTAGTAATAAGGTTCCCTTTGGGTACGAAACCCTAAAAAGAATAATTTCCGTAAACGTAATCACCCCGATCTCCCCTTTCAACCGGTGTTTGTTCAGGTCCGGCCGAAAACAAGTATAAACGTTTAATATTTTTATTTTTGTTTGTTCTCGCGACTCCGGCCATATTTCGTCCTCCCATCAAGAATTAATTTTCAACATACACCAGGTGTATTACGTTTATTGAAACATTTCTGTTTTAAACAATTCGTGGACATTCGCTGTTATTAATAGCAGAATATATTGTAACGGTGTGTTCTGGACGTAAATTTTGTTCATGCAAACAGTCTCGTGAGAAATTTTCTTTACACAATGATATTTAAAATTGCATAATTGCTGATTTCATTTCAAGTATCCTGTATAAAATTGTGAAATTCCCAGTTATTTCGTATCAAAGATTCGTATAAAATCTGTTTATAGTATACATTTATAGTATACATTTTTTATTGGCGTAAAGTGGAGAAAGTTGCATAAAGAGCTCTGCTTTAAAGACGGTGATGTTTTGGCATTTCGCTGGTATTTCAAATCCATAGAACTTACATTACTTTTCATCAATTTGCACGTCTGCTTTACCGTTAGGTTTACGTATAAAAATATATCTACAAGTACGAGATTTTAATGGGTAATCTTGTTTGGGGTACGTAAGTAGTATTAAACCCTTATTATACAGATATTGGTATGGATACAGTAACTCAAGACTTATGAAGCTCGGTCGCCAGCAGCCGCGTTATAATTTTAATCAATGTAAAAAGTTACTTTTCACCTTATTCAAGATGTATATTATTTATATAGTTACAATATAATTTGAGACCTTGACGATAGTATAATATTTACGCCTAATATTTTTTGAATGCCGCCGGGATTTCTTGGTAACAATTTAAATTTTATTGAACGTACCTAATTACAGACTCAAAATAGGGATTATTTCCGTTGAAAAAAAATTTAAAATGTCTACAATTACCTGTAACCTATAGAAATTTTAGTTCTAGTGTATCTTCTCATTCAACTTAAGGTCGGTTGGAAGAACTTCATTTAACATTAAAGAACTTTCATCACGAACTCTCGAGAGGCGTTCAAAATTGAAAACTAGTTGTTCGTGAACTGAGTCTTTTGCTCCGGCGCTTGATAATTTAATATCCTTTGGGACTGTGTTACTTCTCTTTGTTTGGGATCGATTGTAAATCCTGTTTCAAGAAACTTACCGAAATACTGATTGCTAATTTTTGAGTTTTGAATGTGGAAACACTTTTTGTGGTTCGTTTCTGGCGGCACCACTGCCATACCTATTTGCATTTCAACAAATAACCATGAAAACTGTTGAACTGTGGCTCAGTATGAAAGTAATTAAACATAATATAAATTGGGAACTAACCGTATTCTTCGCTAAAATCCTTTGCATGGAAAGATGAATAAATTTAAATACCAAAATATACTAATTTTACGACTCATAAAAGATTCTGAGGAAAAATCAGGCAAAGTAATGGACACGAAAAGGAGCATAAAAAGTGATTCATTGATAAATATCAAAATGAAAGCATATCGTAAACATAAAAGAGACAACATAAAAGGAAATGAAAGAAAGAAACATTCAGTTGATAAGCAAAATAAGTGCGATAAGGACATCTTCACTTGGTTAGGAAGTGATTTATGATACTCGGATTTTTGGAACTGAAGATAGAAAATAGTGTATGTGAACCGTGGGATATATAAAATGCAGTTGAAATCATGGACACAATTAGTTTACAATAAATCCTTAATGGTCATGTTAAACGTGGCTAAAAACCAATGGAGAGATTTATTTAAAACCAGTTGATTCAGTGGTCAATTTTGATATCAGTGTAATAGAACAGACAATGTTGCGCAATTATCAGTAAGTGTTACACTATACACTATTAAGAGTTATTTGAATAAAAAAAACTCCTTAAAGGTGTCTAAAGTTTACTAATTCGCATTTGACCAGCGCTATAGACTATTACCTAAGTCACTCTCTGAGTGGAGACTACACCATATAGAGGGACAAGAAAGGGTTGACGCGACTATGTACACTTCCCAAATTGCTGTAGTTATAAAACCTCTTTTCAAAACTGTAGAACAACATGAAACTTCATCCAACATTAAAGAACTTAGTTTGGCAATCACGAAGTCTCGAGAGGCGTTCAAAATTGAAACTAGTTGTTCGCGAACGAAGTCTTCTGCTCCAGCGCTTGATAATTTAATATCTCCTGGGACTGTTTCAGTTCTGTTTGGAGCAATTTGTAGTGGCTATTTACTGTAAAATAATTTTAACAAGTTGCCAGGAAATAATATTTTTTCATTAAAACTTTATAATAGCCTTAAAGTACCATATCAGTAATTTGATTGATAAAATTTTTTGAGATGATACTTTATATTTGCTTGGAATTTATATTTGCTCAGCTTATCGATGTTATCAAATATTTTCCCTTCCCACTGTCTAGATTTCTATTTCATAATAAAATTTTGAAGGTACACTTCTTTGATGCATTTCAACCGTCAATTATCCAAATTACTACCGCCGCCGACTTTGTTTAACTTTGTCATCTACAAAAAAATACTGAAGCTATTATTAGTCTTCAGTTCTATGGCAGACTAGTATTAGGCATAAATTTCATGTTCCTTCGTTAATAGGTAAATAAATAATGTTATAATGAAAATTATATATTATTACCTCATTGGTTGTAGATTACATCTCAATAATCTGCTTATCGCACGATACCTTACTAAGTACAGTTTCAGCTAAATGTAGGATAAGTCTCTCAGAGAAGCCTTTGTCAGCAACACTAAGACTTCTTAGCTCTAATTAACTTTCATACAGTGCACGCTATCCTATGTTACGTAATATCTACTTAAGGGTAATATTAACTCGCTAAGAAAGCATACAAAGAGCGGTCAACTGAATAAAATTAACTTATTGCCAAGAATCCTGTAAAGATCATGTATTATGTATGTTCTTTGTTTTCAATAATCTCAGTTCTCTTCATTCTTAACATATGTGGAATTCCTTAGTTCCAAAGAATCCTTTGTGAGATAAATTTGATTAGGGTTTAATTTTGATACTTAGGCACTCCTGAAATATATTTTTGTCGTATTTCGTTTCAATCTAGTAATCAGGGTTTGCAATTCATCGACGTCGAAAAGGTTCTAATCCAACTTGAAACTTTGAAAATTTTATAACTTACATCAAGATAAGTTTTATCATTTTAGAAAAATCACAAGTTTCATCAGTGAACAAGTACATCGAGATGAACTCAGTACTAAGTTGGAATGATTATTTATTATCTGATCTTATCTAATAGTATGTCTCTCTTACCACGAAAATTATATATATTTTTTTCTGATGAAGTTCAAGATTAGATCATTGACTCATTTCGATACATCGTATCCGTGAACACAATTTTTTTTGTGTTTAATAATTTCTATACTATTTTTTATGTTATGAAAGTAGCAAATAAGCATACAGCTCACCTAATGGTAAGTGGCCATTGCCACCCATGGACATCTGTAATCGACCAAAGATCACAGTCCTACCTGAGGTCATTGACAGATACGTTGCTACCCGTAAGAATTAAGCTGGAATGCCACGAATAAGTATGTCTCCCTTTCCACACCCTTCAAACCAGAACACAACAATACTTAACAGTGCTGTTAAGGAAGAAACACTTGTGACGGTGGTGCCGCCAGAGCAGAACCACGAAGGATTCTACTACCTTTAATTATTATAATTCTGAATTCATTTCTTGTTCTTGTCATTCAGTGGAGTAGCGACCGTCCTCCATCGACTTCCGTTCGACTCCACTTCCGTTCTACCTAATGTTGCTACTAGCTAGTAGTAACTTCTATGATTGCCCTGACTTTGGCACTTTACCCATAAATATCGATAAGAAATTTAAAAATATTTTTTCTCAGTTATTTATTGATTTCGTCACATCGAACACGTCTAAATAAGAACAACATGCCTTTCTACTGTAAAAGCTTTTATTCCCACAGGGAATCAAACGTCAGACGATAGTTCCTTGAACTACTTTTATTTATCATCACGATTGCACTATTGATCGCATTATGCTTGTATAATGTCGCTTGCCTTAATATTTTTTGAACATTATATTTTTTTCTTAGGTGGTATCTTTATCTGATACATCAAATTTAACATTAAGCATAGTATTAGTATTTATGGGATTTTAGAAAATATTGTACCGGTTCAAATAACTCTCTGAATTCTATTTCCACGAATATAGTCCACCAACCCTAGTTCCAAGGGATAGAGCTGGAGTTATTTCACAAAAGCCATCGAAAGTTTCCTAAGAAGCGTATATTTTATGTAGTGTTTCGTTAGTTTTTCGCTTCTTTGTCGTCTTTAAGTTGCTTCTTAGGGTCGAGTGTAGCGAAGTTTGCACAGGATTGTTACATTTGCCAAGGAAATTGATTACTTGAACTGAAGTGAGTTCAAGTAGATAAATTTGCTTTGCTATAAAAGAAAAAGTGTATAATTTTTCGGTTTACTGATTTTGTACCAACGTTTTTAACGAAGATATTTAGATTTCAATATTGAAAACCTCTTAAGGTTCAAGGATTTCTTTTTTTATTTCCAACAAAAAATTTTGTACGTTTCTAAGATTGGCTACTACAAATAAATTATAAGTCATTTAATATAGTTTCATTATATACCAATTTATTA
>DWNY01001355.1:0-12851 GCA_018250635.1 Telegonus apastus
GCGGTCACTTTATGGTTATCTACTGAAATAGAAAATTAGAAAATTGATAACAGACTGAATTCACAATGTTTACTTACGTCTCGATAAGATTTCCAAGAGGCTATTGGCTATTTGGTGCCAATTTACGAGTCACGCGTAAGATGCCCCAAAATTGCACGCACGATGATGGAATTCGGAGGCTATCGATAGAAAATGGATATTTCAATGACCTATGCGAGCAAAATTACTACCTAGATAAGCTTGCACCTGCGCAATGAGTCCTAGGGACGAAACACGCGCATGGTTCACGAGCTTACACGACTCAAGCTCGGTCACATTGCGAACATAAAACAATGAGACAACGAATATATGTTACCAGCAATGTGTATAATTCAGGCATTGTATAGAATGCCTGGGGCGTTCAGGCAATGTATGAAATACAATTCCTAGGGATTCTCTAGAATATCTGGTGGGCCATCGGCAATGTGTGAAAAAAGAGATTATTAACTGACTTCGAATTGGAAAAGGTTCTACGTACGTCTGTATGTATTTTTTATGTATGTTCACCGCTTGCTCCGCGTTACTTGAACCGTTCGAGATAATTCAAACGGCATTAGATGCGGCTAGTTTTTAAAAGGATCTCATTTTATGTAAATCGGAAAATTCAATGCTGTTTTCCGGAAAATCCGGAAAAATCACTATTTCTTATAACTTGAATAAGTCTAGCTAAGAATTTATGGACCGATTTCAATTTTCTTTCTTTCTTTCTTTGGATAGCCTATTTCATCACGCTACTTTTGTTCCTGAACATGGGTATTGTCCGATGTTTGGGTCCGAATTATGAGGTGGAATTCCTTAATTATTTTTTAAATAACTTAAAAAAACTCTATTTCTACTTATCGGGTAAGGTATTCTAATGAAACTTAAAATGAGCATTGAGTATCTTAGATTACATGATATTCTTACTAATATTATAAATGCGAAAGTAACTCTGTCTGATCCGATTATAATGAATTTTACATGGAGATACTTTGAAGCCCGACGATGAACATAGGCTACTTATTTTTTCGAAAAGTTTTTGTATATAAGTGTAATCTTATTTTCTCGTTTAAAATAAAACATTGATGTCCGTAAAATTCGAATACCGTTTCCTCTTAAGGTCTGTCTATAACTTGTCAAGTCCAAAGCACAAGTTTATTTGCAAAATAATTCTTAGTCCAATCATGAAGAATTCGATTACCTTACGATACATTTACAACAGCTTGTATATAACATGGAATGTCATGTGTGCATATACAGTGCAATCAGTGCAGTCGATAAGCGATCCTTTAATCCTGAATCCTTTGATCCCTGCTCTATGCCGACTCGAGACTAGATACCAGGCGAGCATGAGTTTTAAAGACACTTTGTACGAGATAACAAGGAGCTTTATGTGCTCCACGCCTTATGGATTATGGTTGTCGAAAGGACAAAGGCAAATATGTGAAAATTAAAATAAATTAAAGCATTTTTATTTAAAACATATGTGTCGGTCGTTATTTAAAAACGCTTAATCTATTTTGTTTTTCATAATTACTCAGAGCCCTGAGGATTCCGCTTTTGTAAGCGTTTGTAGTGGCTTTTCGTAAGTTCATTAAATTTATGAGTGACTCATAACTACAAGTATGAGAATAAATTGATTAAGTATTGAACTATTTTAATATTTAGCTACTTACGATAGGTATTTCGATTGCGAAGTCAGTGCCACTTTATCCAGTAATCCCCATTGAACCGTCTTAAGTTTCAAGATACCAGGCGAGCATGAGCTTAAAGATACTAAGCTCGTCCACAAAGACTTCTCTTGGCATTAAGGGTTGTCATGTCTGCATAAAATAAAGCAATGCGATATTTTGTTTTCGACATCTAACTTCAAGACATGAAAGTAAAGCTTCAAATTAAAGTTTTCTTGGGTTATTTGATTAAACGTTTATAACTCAACAGTTTTTTCACTCTGAGGAGTACATCAATTTTTCAAAATATTTCTAGAGTTGCGATATGAAAGTAAAAATCGTCTATACTTTACGGTATTCGATGAGGTCGTTAAAAACTGTAAAATACATAAAATTTTATTTTGTGGAAAATCAAGGTTGTGAAAAATGATTCATAATATAAAACTGGCTGCTTTTATAAATATTTTCTCAGGGGTGTCAACCCTGTGAAACTGACCGTAGTTTTGTTTCGCTCAGGTCAACACTCTATGACTCAACGCACTGCAACTAGGCATCTAAGGTACGGTTCGATTCGATAGATATGCACAATGACATGCAAATGTACTATGTCTTAGGATTACACATATATATACAAAAGAATGAAAATATTAATAGTAATAAAAGAAAAGAAATAAAGAATATGGAAATACCTGTTTCTAAATTTTAAATTAATCTTAACATAATATAGCTAAAACAAGCTATGCTTATTTGCAAAATATCACGTCATAAAAAGTTTAAAAAACAGTTGTCATGCTCCTTTTTTCTAAATAAATATAGTTAGGATAGGAAAATCAAAATAGAAATGCTGATATGGCAAAATTTTATATTTTTTACATTAGGTACATATAACCGTAACTTAATAAAGCCGGGACAAACTAGTTAAAGTAACTAGTGAAAACAAATAAGTTTTAACGCCTGTTTGCAGCTGTTAACCACACGGCTTAACTGGAACCGGTGTAGTTAAAAGGGAGGGTTAATCTGAATTTATTGCTGTGTTAAATCTAAGTCCTAACTCTTATATTACCGTGTAATGTAAAATTAGTGTAACTGGATCTTAACACGGATAAATTCATGTGCTTATAAATCACAAATAAATTTCGCTTAATATGTAATAAGCGAAAATTTGTGGATTAGTGTAACATGATTATAATAATCAGCTTTTGATTATTATCATGTCTTAATAACAATATTGATGAGAGCCCAATGATATAAAATCTGGTCTCGTTTCTTAACTACCAAAACAATATTTATTTCAATAATGATAATGACTAATTTAGCTCACCAAATAAAATTTAACATTCCAAAATATTAAAATTTTACTTTACTGCATAAGTTCATCGAGCCTGATCTTACTTAACCTTATTGATCGTCTATAGATCAAGTGTCAAGTATACGAGCTTTGTATGAAAAGAGGCCACATTTTTTCTGGAGAAAAGACTAAACTATGTTATTTTAAAAACTGTCGCTTAATCATTTTACGTCATCATCGCTAACCCATAAGTATCCCTGCTGGGTACGGGTCTCTTCTCAGTGAGAGGGTTTTTAGGCCATAGTCCATTGCTCTGGCCAAGTGCGAATTGGTAGACTTCACATACCTTTGAGAACTCCTTTTTATGAACTCTCAGGTGTGCAGATTTCCTCACTACCACGGTTACAATCTTAAGTTGGTTAGGTAGCTATCACAAAGAAACATTTGTGATCAAATACAACTAAGTCATTGATGCTATAACGAAAAGTAAAACAAAAAATAGAATTTTTCAGAATTGCTTTGAGAGATTTTATAGGTTTTATTTCTTTATAAAAACTTCAGCAACCCGAATATATTATATTTGAGGAGAATATCTTTTTGAAGATCGGCCCTGTCTGATTTTGAACCTTCCTTGACACTCAATCTCGTAATCATTGCTAAAAACTGACTCACCTACGCACTAATTGTGTATGTAACTCGTGCGTGTAAGATTTCATTTACATACGCTAATTGTTGTTTTGTCTCACGACGACTGTATTGTCTTGTTTTTTTTAGAAAAAACAGTAAAGTTGGTGAGCACTTTGTTTCAATTTGAACAGTATTATTCTATGTAGAACAAGTGTAAAAGCGTAGGTGTGTAAATAATCGATTTACAGGTAGGTACGTAAAAGTATTGTATTTTATTTAGTCTAGTTATATTTTATTAGACAATTTAATTGCAGTATCATATGAGTTCATTGATACATTAGTTTAGTATGAAAATTTCATTACAAAAAAATTAGTTCAGTAGTACATTATATTAATAATTCATTATGTATGAAATAAAGTCTAAAAAAACGTAATGCATGAAAATCCTGTAACGTGGAATCTAACTTTTAGTTGTACATAACTTTTTAAGAGGTGGGTATCACGATCTTACTGTAGGAAAAGAGCTATACGAAGTTAAAAACAATTTATATTTCTATATATTTAGACGGAGTAACATAATAGTGACATAGGCTCCTATAAAATATTAAGCATTCCTGTGCACAAAGAAACTAAAAGAACAATTCAATTCACTCGCGCAAGTAACTTTGTTTATTTGCAAGCGAACCAAACCGGCTTCGTGCTGCGGAAACGGCACGTGCTGATCGGGTCTGAGCTCCGCAAATAGCAGCCACAGCTACCCTTGCCCATTCTTGATCTATATTGTTATGGCTTAATGGTTTTGCGACGGAATTTATATTGTTATTGTCGCGATATTGTCGTTGTTACGAGATTAGTTTTAGGATAAAATGTTATGTTTATTTTATTTTAAATCTAACGATAAGGATGACGGGCTGCCTGATGGAAAGTCACCGTCACTTATAGATATTTGCTACACCAGAGGAGTCGCCAATGCATCGCTGGATTTGGATGGTAAAAAATTTTTTGCACCTTTACAAAGTAGGTACATTTTTTTGACGTTAGATACATAGATAAACGTTTATTTCCACAATTGATGACAAAACACAGATTACATTTATTAAACAGTGGAAATACAAAACACAAAAGAACTAAACTAAACTTAGGTGGAATAAATTTGTACATAGAAAAAATTATAAATAGAATAAGAAACATCCATAAATTAAAATTCTAATCTAATTTAGCAAGTGTCGCGGCAAGAGTTAGGGAAAAAGATGCCTAAGCTCAGCAAAATCTGAGATTAGATCCCAGCACAGTTACAGCGAGAGTGACAGGAGAACAAAATTTTAACGAATGCTAAAGTAGACGAAGCATTCGTTCTGAGAACGTCCTCAGGGCAACGTATTTGCAAAGATTTATAAGAAGGGTCCGTAGGCGGCAACGGCAATATTTACATGTAATGTTTAATTAACTAGTTGCTTAAATTTCATTAAAAACACTTATGTCATTTCCGGGATCATTATCACTCATGATGTCCTTTGAAAACGCGACTTCGAGTCAGTTTAATTACAACAAGTAGACCAGTCACAATGCTCGAGATTCGACCATAATTAAAACTATGTAATTACTGAACTTATACATCCAAATAACAAAAACACATTTATTATAGGGAAAACGAGGTTTAACTTGTTTAGACATCTGAAATAGTTGACAATTTATGTCTATCATGTTGTAAGTATGGTTGTCAGTGCTGTAAATAATCAGTATTTTATTTTGTTTAATTTAATATATTTGCAACTCTTATTAGACATCAATAATATAAATCAATAATCTTCTCTGCATGATCTTTCACGTATGTCAAAATAACATAGTCCTCTTTGCTCGAAGTATTCGAAAAATGATTCCGCAAATCGCTTCACGTATTAATATATAGAAAAAATAGTACAGTATTTTCCACACAAAACCTATAAACATTGTAATCGTCAGCAATATATGCGCTACATGTGTTAGTTAGTCGTCCGTAGCGCTTTCCTCGCATCATATGACTTATTAATCACCTAACGTGCTTAGATATCGTTAATTATGTTAGAGATGAAAACGAAAAGAAACTGTTCGATCTTGAAATCTGCTTGTTTTTAACTATTGTTTGTGATGTGGTGTGTTTGAGACTTATTTGTAACGGGGACATGAATTAGACTAAAGTAATAGAGAAACAAAAGAATTCTTGTCAATATCGCTCTTCTATCGACAATTAACAATTAAATATTAGAAACGCTCAATTGGTTGGAAGCCAATTTTTATTTATCTTTATTTTGTGGAGGTAGCCAACGAACATGCAGCCCACCTGATGGTAAGTGGCCACTGCCAAGATTACGGTCCTACCTGAGACCGGCTACAGATGCTTTGCTACCCTTGAAGACTAAGTTGGAACGCCTCGGATAACACTTAACACTGCTTTTATAAGGCAGAAATAGTTGTGGCGGTGGTGCCGCCAGAGTCAACCGCTAAAAGTTCTACCACCTTTAAAATTAGATTTAGCGTAAACAGTTCATCTAACTATTGAGTGGAGCTTCGCCTCTCAGTCGGAGGGTAGAAATTCTAGGCACCTTTATGTTTCCAATGTTACTTAGGTAACTTAAATTTAACCTTTTTAACTTAACAAAGCTATTCTAGGTTTTATGAAGTATCCTATCCCGTACTTGGCCAGCGCGGTGTAGGTACTGTTTTTGATTCTAGATCTTAGATCTAGTCTGGTCTTCAAAGTCCAAATAGAACCCACCAGCCATATCGCCAACAGTCCCAGCAGTGGGGCAGTTAAAGAGAACGACATTAAAGTTTACTAAATAAGAACGTATGCAAATAAAGGTACAATCGATGCTTTCGCTTGCGATTCCATAATTTCTCCTTTCTCCCTTAAGATACCTTTCACGATTTAATTTGTAATACAATATAATATAAAACTTTCGTTTTTCAACCACTCAACCGCGATACTAAAACGGGACACCGGTTAGACTATATTGAAACTTATAACTCTTGTCATAGAGATTGACTCTTGGATGAAAGACTTATTGTTTGCGGTTATAGAGACGTCATTCATTGTTATTGTAGCCTGTGGCTTAGATGAACTCTATATTTCCTGTTGTCACGTGGTATAAAGATTTTGCAGTAATTATATACGCAATAAACATAAATTGACTTACGATATTTTATTTGTACAAGCAGCAAAACTGAACTGAAGGAAACAGCCCCGCCTATTTCTAAATTAATTATAGTAGCGTGGCAGTATAATCCGCTATATAAATAATATAGTCTTAAAGTGTGGGCAATCTATTCCCAAGTCTTTAATTATTTAGGGTATAAGGCGAACCAGACTTCACTGGTAATAAAGCATCTTTTGATTGACTCCTATAAAGGAGTCTTGTTATTTTTTAATTTATTCACAGCTACCTGCCAAAAACCAATTACGTTAAGACGTACCAAAAAGCAATTTTGCATTTCTGTTGAATAAAATGTAGTTATTAGAAAACATACAGGTATTTGCATTTTAATATTGATTTTTTCGTGAGGGATAACAAAGGTATATTTACCTTTTTTTTCGACGGGAAACCTTCAAAAGGTACTCGTTGCCGTGGGAGTGACTCCGGGTTATGTACGATAGTAAAATTGATTTGGAACTGAATCATATGAATATGAGTACGGGTTAAAATTCCTACCCACTAAAACCCCCCAAGTGGCCGCGATCAGCGCTGCAAAGAGGACTCCGTGATCTCCGGAGGAACGCAACCGGAGTCCTCTTAGCGCATTGCTACATTGGGCTCCACACAGCCACACTCCACAGAGCAATTAATTAAGCTCATCTAAAGGGTTCAAACCTAGCAAGATAAAATACTACGTTATTCATATTCGATGCGTTAAATCAATAGTAGTACAATAATCGTTTACATAATAATAGTTTACATAGTAAGCGTTATTTATATTAAAAAATCTAAATATTCTAAGTACCATGCCAACTCAACTGAGAAGTTATTAACGTATGTAATTGTGAATTTTATTACGAAGGATTTTGTTTATTTATTAATTCATTACACCTTTATAAAATAGTTACAAAAGGGATAACTAAGCGCAGTTCACCAGTTAACAAATTAAAACAATGATACGTGAACTTTGACATTATTCATATGATTCAGTTTCAAATGAATTTTAATATCGTATTCGTCATAACATAGCGTTGATAAAATGCTAATTTTAGCATGTCAATGATAGGTACTAAATACGTACAATAAATGTATTACTTTTCGCAATATATTTTATCTGCCGCCTGTATCCGTGGCGATTACTCTAAGCTAAACATTGTATATCAAATCGGTTTTATTTTATATATTACAATGTTAAATCCATCTCATTGACAAGCACATGTTTATAATTAAAATTACATATGATCGTTGGCGCATCTATTCATGCTCGTGGAAGTTCGGTAAGACGACCGACTGAGGTCTTATCATATACCAGGTGGAACCCGCGATTTCACCTGCGTACGTAGGTAACTCGATTTAGGAAAAGTCACTTACGATTTAGAATTGTAATTACTATTGATAGATTTAATCGAATTTAATACAATAAAGGTTAGGTTAAGATACATACTATATTAGTAGTTTTGATGCCAACTGATTTTAAACACACAGACAGCAAGCACGAGTTACATTTTTATTATTTATACACATAGAATGTATTGGTTTTACCCAGGCAATGTTCCGTCATGGTCGTTGTAGTTAAGATTTTCAATTCTAATATTTTTAGTTTCAATCGAAACTTCTAAAGCTTCACGGCACTATTTTGTTGTGTTAGTCATATATTATGTGTTACGAATTAATGTACAACCATAAATGTGGTCTTTGTGATCTGACGAGTTTCCTTATTAGGTCACAACCTCGAGGTCAATTAGTAAAACCATCACAAAAGTATTATGTACCTATTTATATTTTTCTTATGTTAACCATATCTTTTTGCTTTTGACAAGTAAAAAGAAATATGTATGTGTGTGTTTTAAGAACTCATGGTTGTGAGAGGTATATCAAAAGCCAATAATTTTACATGTCCAAATTAGAAAAATATTTATTAATTCGATCATTGAACCCAGAATTCAACATCGCAGAGTTTATATTGCTGCGTTATTAATCGATTGACTTTTTATATCGATACTTTATGATGACTTGTTATTGTAAGATAACGATTATTGCTTTACTTTCTAATATATATCATTAGAAAGAAAAAGGTGCTAAAACTTCCGACCAGATTTCCTCAATTCAGATTCTTATAATACTATGTTTTTTTTCATATTATGATCATAACAAGTAAGCATGCAGGTCACCTAAAGATGAGTTGGCAACTGGCGTCCATGGACTTTCATAAAATCAACCCAAGATTAGAGGATTATAGGCTGACCAAAAGTACGTTTTTAACCATAAGAGCTTCGTTGAAATGCCTTGTAATAAACCCTTACCTTATTCTGGTTAGAAGCATCACTTAACACTTTAGCTAAGCAGAGTTAGATGTGGCGGTGTCTCCGGAATAGAACACCGAAAGACCTACCTTTAAACCACCTTCCTCAACACTAAACAGTTAAACTATAACAAAGAAACGTACTCAGACAGTTAACAACTGTATACTCGCATCGTATAACGTAACCGTAATGCTGTATTGTGTCCCTCAAGGTCCGTAAAAGTTCTTTGTTCGTTAAAAGGTTAAAGGAACGCTTTAGTACACTTACTATGAGAATAGCGAGCAACGATATTGTTAGCTTAAATGTTGTTAAACAGTAACAATACGTTTAAAAAATGATAACCTCTTGGCTTAATTTTGCCCACATGTTAGTCCACAGGTCTAAGGTTCGAATCCAAGGCTGTCGGAACACTTAAAAGTGGGAGTAAACTTTGTGCTTCGACTCTAGCACTACCGCCTAGTAACAGCAGTGTTTGTTATTGCTGTATTCTTGTTTGAAGGGACTTACTTATCCGAGGCGTTCCGAGTTGGTGCTCAGGGGTAGCAACGCTTCTGTGTCCGAACGCTAATAGGAATTTCAATATTATTTGGAACTGATTACAGATGTTCATGAGCGGCAGTAGCCATTTACAATGAAGTGGACTTTGCTGCTTCTGTAAAAAAGAATTTTTTTCGCTTCGCTTTATTATCTTTCTGGTTTAAAAAAAACATTAGTCGTCTAGTCGTCAAAAAATGAAAACTAAGATTAGTCGGTATCGCCTTTCCTGCAATTTGTATTTGATACAAATTGTCTCCGGCGCCTGTCTGTCATTTAACAATTAATTTTATTTGCGCCTGTCATATCTTCTGTCATATGTTTTTCTACGAGAGTTAATAGTTATATATTTTTAAAATGTAATTGATTACTTTTATATTACAATTACCTATCTAACATGAATAGTTACCAATATAACTTCCAATCACATTTAATGTTGCTTTATTTTGTAGGTCGGTTAATCTGTACCGGTCTAAACCACGCCAATAAAGCACATGTAGGGACGTGGTGCGATTCATTATTCAAATGAAATTTGAATTTGTAAAAGTTGTTAACAAATCCAGTTTAACAAAAACCATACACGTAGGCATTTGTTTTTTGAATCCGCAAGCAACGACGAATGTTGGCAAATCGGCATAATTTTTATTTGTAATATGAATAGACGGACGCAGTGTCTGATTTTGCAAACGATTGCAAAATTGCATCGAGTTCCGTTTGCACTTTGCATTGTTTTGCTTGTGTATTTGCATAGGTTGGAATGTTACGCCAACGGATAACTGAATATAATAATCGGAGCGGATAAAAATTGTTCATTATAGGTTGAACATATTGTCATACTCGTTCTACTCATTCAAGTGAAATCGGCGAAATACAAAAGGAATAGACGGATCTACTTATTAATTTGCTTTAAAAGTAACGATTATGAAATTATAGCTAAAATGGACATGGCTTAGAAATTATATTCCTACCTTAATGACAAACTTTTTATGCTTATGCTTATTTGTAACAAATTTGACAAATTTTAATGATCCAATTATAATTATTATCAAATGATATGTCATAACGTAACAAATACCTACCCAGTTACGGGCACGGAACATGAAAAAAATTCAAGTCTTGCATAGACTTAAACGCACAAAAAAATGTGGGCGACAAATCGACCGATATGTAGATGTTTCTATAGAATTGATACCGAGATATATTTCTATTCTGTATGGGCGTTTGTGTGTCGATGAGGCGTAGAATGTGGATTTATAAGTGTATAATAGCGAAATAGTTCTATCTAGTAAAGGTAAAATACCGAACAGTAACATCCAGCTCAAGTACTAACCTAAAGTCAGATGCTGTTTCCATAATCATGCGGGTAATAATTGTTAGATTACATAAGTATCTCATGTATGATCATTATTAGATTTTTTTCCACCTTGCCTTTCTTCTACAGTTCTTACTATTTAAATAATCTATATCAATAAATAAAATTCAAGTGTCTGTTTGTAATATCAAAATAACAAGTTTTTACTATATGCTTACAAAACTATACACGGTACCTATAACAAAAATACAGTTAAAAAAAATTGTGTCTGTCGGTCTGTCTGTCAGTTTGGCTGAAGTAATCTTCTAAACGGCTGGACCGATTATGACGGGTCTTTCACTGGAAGATAGCAGAAGGTCTGAGGCGTAACTTAGGCTAATTTAATTAATTATTTTTGATAAAGCTCCCGCGCGCATGCCACGGACATGCGGCCGCTGACGCGGGCGTTAATGTCAGTTGCTATTAGGAGCATTAGAGTCGGGTATCATATTAGAGCCGTGTATTACTTATGTTTAAATGTGTTTGCGTTTTTAATTACTTCTTTAATGTGAGTGAAACCGCGGAGTTCAACTAGTTAATTAATAAGTGTCAAAAACAATGCTAACGGTATGGTTACAGAAGTCTATTTCTATTGCATAAGTCGAAAAGCTTGCAAACAAGTAATATATCCTATGTAGTGCAATTTATCTGTCTCAAATGCCAGATCATATCTGATAGAGCTTGATAAACGAGAGCCTAGGATGAGATTTCAGAAATTTATCTAAAAAGGAAATAGGGGAAGTCGATGCGTCATACTTTTTGAAAGGAAGTCTTTATAAATATTAATAAGTTCAAGAGTGGGTGGTATTTGACATTGAATAGACGTTTCTTAGCATACTTTTTGATTAATTGTTTTTAGTATGACTTTAAGATTAGTTCAGTGTTCGTCTCTGATAGATTACGGCTATCTTTTTAAGGTTTCTAGTTTACTGGATATTTTTTGGGTTTTGTATGATCCTCTACAAAACGCGACATCGCGAAAAGTCACCTACGTTCGTTCTATATGGTTTTACCGTCACAACCTTTGCATCTATGTCTGCCTTCATAAAAGTCTTGAGTAGGGTTGATGAAGGGTCTGATACGGCAGGGATAATATAGTCGTCAATAAAACAGAACCTGATGCTAACTTCAGAGAGAGCTTTAAGCTTATTGGGGATTTCTTCTTGAGGATGGTTCTTACGATGGCAATCACTTTTTTCGTTAATTATCTATTTACCTAAAAGTGGTAGTACCAGTTTGGTTTGACTCCTGGTCGAGTTATTTATCGGTCGTAGGTACCTACTATCGTCAAAGTTACTTCAAATGGGAAGCAATTGATGTTTCGTTGGAACGGTGTGGATCCCGTCTGATTTAAATAAATAAATCTTAACCCTTAGAAGTTTCAACGCATTTGTAATTAATTTCTGGTAAAACTCAGCTAGTAGCAGTAGTATCAGTTGGACTGCATGATCATTTGCTACTTCGGTTTTTTTTAATGTTACAGTATCAAATATTATGTTTAGTTCCTTACCTTACCGCTGCTTTACAGCTGATTTGTCTTTAACTTAAACAGCATGTGAACTTTCCGATGCGCAAGCGCATGCCATACATAGGTGTACCGCTCACTTCCCATGCTCCGTTTCCCAAAGCTGTCATTGTTCGCTAATCATCTCGACCTGACCTTTGGAGTGTGACGGATCAAGATGGGAAGCAAGGTACTTTTTAATTTGCATCAGGTTCAAATACACATGGAAATTATAGTGTGATATGTGTTCGACTGTTCTCACAGTCTTACACTGACATATAGATAAATTGATATATATGTTAAAATATTTTAGGATAAAGTTACTTTAAAGATAAAATAACTTGTGAGATTTAAAAAAGTCTCACAAGTAATTGGCAGCAATA
>DWNY01001356.1:0-12849 GCA_018250635.1 Telegonus apastus
GTTCGATCCCCGGCCAGACAGATATTTGAATGATGAGTTTAGATTTCTTTGCTGGGTCTGGGTGTTAGTGTATTCTTCTTTGTGTGTTTCCATGGCACCCACTACACAGGAGAATATCCTAGTGTGGGGCTATGAGTGTAGAAAGCGTTTCTACGTGTGGCGGTGTTGCCGCCGGAGTCGAATCATAAACGGTTTTACCCCCTTCAAATACCTCTACGTTCAAAGTTATTTCGTTAGTAGAATAACGACCTAGTCCACGTATAATTTACTACTTATCTGGTTTTAATGAGCGATTTTATTGAGGGAACGTAAAACATTGTATTCTGTTTATGAAACGAGTTACCGATGTTTATATTATGGTTATGGGCGCTTATATTACCACTTTACATAAACACTCGGTTAAATCAATTTATATAATGTTTATCTGTAAATATATCTGTGCATACGATTTCAATTTAATGTATTTATAGCTTTGTAAGTGAGCTAATAGTAGTGGATTGCTAGAGAAATGTTAAATAATTAACATGAATTGTTATTTTTTTAAATCCTTCCCTATTCGCCATTACTTATTAAAAAGCCATTGCCTACTAAAAAGTACCTAATACTGTTCCCTAGAAAACAACATTTTGTTTGCAACTTGCAAAATAATCCGTATATTATATATAATGCCGTAGTTGTGTATGCCATATTCGGTCTACGAAATCAAGCAACGTCGGACGTAGACGGAAGGGAGACCGTTAGTGGCAAAATTTCATGCGCACTTCTGTGTTTCGGACGGTATCATAAATTGTCGTAAAAGCGTGGTTGATGCCCCAGACTTTCCCCAGTTGTGGGATAATTCGTGCCCAGCACTGGGACTTAAAAATTTTGAAGTCTTTTTTTTCTTACGTTACATAGACTAACTAAGAAAGAGACAGAAGACGTAAGAGCGAGAAAGCAAATGCTCTCGTTTGAGGTCTAAACGTGAATAATGAGACAGAATCTAAGCATCTCGGCGCGGGCGAAAAAGATTGAATAGGCATGCGATACTGATCTGGGCTTTGTTTTGTTTCCCAAGGCGGGCCTAGTTTGGGACCAGTTCGCGTGCGAGCACTAAGCCAGCGGCTCTCAAAGTTTCCTATGCAGTTCGGCTTCCCTTTGAAGTAAAATTTGGCACGGAAATATCTCTACACGTTTGTAGTAATATTGTTAATGTATCATTATCACTTGGCCAGTATCGCCCAATCCAAGGCTTGGATATGATCTACCTGGATCTTATCATTTAAAGAATATCCTGCTTGTAAAACCCAGAAATTAGTCGATGATAAAGATTTTATGCTACTTTTAGATCATTCAGAAACAATTTTCTGCGTTTCGATTTTGCGTTTGTCTCTTAGATTTTTGTATGAACTTCTTATGACGTTGTATTAGTTAAACATTAATTGGCTGTTGACTTTCGGCATTATTTGACATTATGAGAAATATCTTCAATACGAAGATACAAACAGGAAAATAAAATAACCTACACAGAACAAAATGAATCACGCCTTAGCTTTTATGAGTCATAACGTTATAATGCGTTTTATTAACCTTATTACCATACAGTACGTCTGCTGGCACAGGTTGAGCACCACTGCTTAGCATGTTTACATCGTATTTCAACGTAGCGTACGTGATTGATATGTCAATACGCGCCGTTCATGTCTTTCGTCCAAATTGTCCCGTTTACCAATGGCTGGTTTGTTAGAAAATGTGTAATTTTCTCCATCGACGGAATACAGACTTAAAATGAAGCGAGTAAGGATTATTTTACTGTTCCAGCAGTTGATTGGTCCATTGTTATCGCCGAACTGTCGTTTGCCTTCGATAGAGTTATTGAGTACTTGTTAAGCTTTAGGAGATGAAGAATTCTTTCTTGATTAGCTTTTATTTGCGTTTTTGAGACGTTTCTGTAATTTTATTACTGCTTCTTTGACGGTTGCAGCATTTTTGATTTGATGGTCACCAGATTTGGAATTGAGGGAATTGAATGAGAAAAAACATTTATGAGGTACTGTACTGAATTTTTAGAAGGTTATTGTTTTACTAAGCGATTTATCTAGTACGGAAATCAGATCTATTACTTTATTCTTCATTAAAATGTATTTACAACTGCTTGCCAAATGTTTTATGGACGCTTTGAAAATATTGAACATGATTTGACCAATAATTATCTCTCAGAACATATCTCTATTAAACTACATAAAAAGGGTAGCAATCGTATCCTGAACTAAAATCGAATCCGTATTTTTTATGTTATGAAAGTAGCAAACGAGCATGCAGCCTACCTGATTGTATAATGAACCCCAGATAAGATCATAGTCCTACGTGAGGTCAACCAAAGATGCGTAGCTATCCCTTCAACTCCTCCCACAAAGGGTTCTACCACCTTTAAAATATCCATGTATATATATGCGGAAATTTTTGTAACCGCTCGACCACCGTTGGAGATTAGTCATATTTCAGAAACTGGAGCCGTTAAGCTATTCCTAACGGTAACCTCAATTAATCTCACCACAATCGGGCACTTAGGGGCCTGTGACGTCACTTATTGGTCTGTCAATCCTGTCGATTCTTGACGGGAGCTGGATTAATGAATGCAGGCGGCGCGTTAAGTGCCTAGGTTGTATTTAGAGTGATTATGAGTAGTGAGGCATTTCTAGATATGATGTAGAGATATCTTCTCTACATCATATATCATCTAGAATTCTTGTAGTAGAAATGTTTATATATAATACAAAATTTAATAGTAGAAGTTGATAATAGAAAACAAAAGTCATTTTTAACGCTAGCGGAAATATAATACGACAGAAACCCTTTAAAGAAATAAACGTTTTTAAAGAAGAACATAGAAAAAGAAAAAATATTGTATAAAACAGAAAAATATCACCGGTTCTTCTAGAACTTTCGTCGAATTTTTTTTCCTCATAAAATTTAGACTACTTCCGAATGTGGTCAGTTACTTTATGTAGCTATTATGTGGCCCGTTTGCCAAAAGGTTTTCAACCGCTGCTATAGTGTTAAATCAGCTATCTTCGTGACATTTACAGATTTAATGTACTGAATGAAGACTGCATTTTAACCGGATGTTGCATATGTCAGATCGTTTAGCATTGAGACGCCTGCAAGTCGTGAAGGATGCATTGCAGTGTAGGTAGCAACTCTAAATAAACTAGGGATGGTATGAAAATGAAATTTCGGATCTGGATATGAATACGTATATAAGTAAAAAATTATAGCGCTTTCGGATGAGGTTATATACACATTACATACTAAAATAATGTATTATTGGGTCTGATAAGCAACTCTAAGACTTTGATCTTCTTATTTAAATTGAGTCTTGTTCATCGACCTTCAATCGTCGAGACTACGATAGATTTAAATAAGAAATGCATACCTATGTACTATTTTTAAGAAATATTTCAATAACCGTTTTTCTCGCTTAAGCGCTGCGCTGTAGCGATCGCGCCTGCTGAATAATTTTATTTTTATAAGTAAATATAATTAAAAAACGGTCGTACACCAACGCTTCCACAAAGGAGCTGTCAAAAATAATTCGCTGGCCACCAAGTCGACCGATTATTCACGCCGATGACAAATGGCGGGGCTCGGATGTACATTATGATTATATTTCACGGATTTGCGATTTATAAAATATCGCTTTGGATATCTTTCGCGATATTTCGTGATTACCGCGTTTTTTTACTAGTGGATACTCGCGGTTTCGTCTGCGTGGACGTATTGGGTAAGGGAATAAAAATATTTTTCTAATGGAATTGTAATAAAAAGCATCACCTGATATCGCAATTAAATATCGAGATAATCCTGTCTCGATCAAATTTCGCCCACGTTCGTTCAGTTTCGGCTGATTTTGTATTACTGAATTACAAAAAATTTAACATACGTTTTTTTAACTACTAAGATAATACTGTCTTCATCGATACATACACGCAAACAATTAACAGTTATGTACGTTACAAATACATGCTTTTCATGTGATTAAATAAGAAACATACAAACTTCCACATTTATATTGATGGGGTTTCGATCTGCGGTGTAATTCCATTATTTACCTAATGTTAAATTACGATTAGTCATTGACAGTTCGATTGTATGACTCCGTAAATTATTTCGCGATCGACTTCATACCGTTTTTGTAATGGAAATGAATTTTACTATTGATTGTGATTTCTTTTGAAGACTATAAATAAAAATGTATAAATAAAAAATGGAGGAAATTGGAAGGTTTGTTTTGCCTTTTTAATAAATATCCTACTGGCTGGTTTCGTCACGATGTTTCAGTTCATCGTTTAGGAAGCGATGATTATTTCTAATACGCACAATATTTTGAAAAAATCAACTTCGAAAATCCATCCAATGAAACCTCGGACGGTATCTAATCATTTGTCTATCGATTCTATCAATGCTCCCGTATTTGTAACATCACAATTTGACCTATTTATTCGAATAACATTTCCAATGTCTTTTTTTGTTACAATTAATCCTAGTCTTGATGTCCATTTGTTATTAATTCATTGATCAAACTCCACACCTCTCGTATAATTGTTGTTACAAGTATACCTACTTGTTACGACACAACTGAAATGAATTCCGACAACTTTAGTGTCTTGAAATATATTAAACACACGATAATTTGACTTAATCTTGGCAAATCAAACCACGCATCTAAAGAGATCGAGTTTCACTATGTAAATACTTGGTGAATAATGGATAAAAGATAAAGATCTTTATCTATCTATTCGGCTATCATCGGTATTGGGATATACTTGTGGCCATAAAAAGTAATGGTGGGCAATTGAATATATATTTGTAATGAACTGATTGGGGAGATATGAAGCAGTTATTTATTTGTGTTTTCGTGATAAATAACTATTTTGGAACTGTTTTTAAATGGATTTAAATAAATTGTGTGTTAATTTTACTTCATTGGCGTTCAGAATCCGTTTAACTTTATAATAACAGGGTTTTTATGGATACGTTTTTTACTAAGATATAATTTCAAGAAAATATTTTCTTGATGGAAATAAGAACTTGGTGTCGTATGCATGCATGTTGCTGCGAGTAATATTACAAGGTACTATAGTTTAAACGAATTGTGGAGACCAATGGGGCAACGCGCCCAGAGGACTCCGGTTGCGTTCCTCCGGAGATCCCGGGGAACTCTTCGTAGCGCCGAGGACGGTGACCGGTGGGTTTTTGGACCTTTGGAAGGTTTCCCCCTCCACAAAAAAAAATACTGTAAATTATAACGTGTTTTTAGCTCGTATGAGTTTTTTACAAGATTAAAGTAGCAAAGTGGCAGTTACAGGTGATAGAACCATTTGTTGTTCGGCTCAGGTGGCACCACCGCCACACCTATTTCTGACTTATAACAGCAGTGTTAAGTGCTGTTGTGTTCTTGTCTGAAGGGTGTGGTAAATTGATTTCAACGAATGCAATCTGTTAATGATTAAAAAGCGCTGGTTTTATTTTAATCAATGTTAACTATTCAAAAAGAAATGCTGCTTACCTACATGGCTATCAGATATTATCATCCGACCAAAGGTTGGTTGCTCAGCGAATTTCTCATAAAATAACATATTTACTTAATGTACCTATTGTCTAGATAGAAGATATATCTACCTATATGTAGGTATCTACATATTATTAAAACAAGGCAACGCCTATCAAATTCTTTTCCGAAATAGGCATTTCTTAAAAAAGACATAAAACATAATAGTTTTACATTTTTTCTGGGTTTCATAAATCAGAGAACTACATTAAAACGCTATTAATGTATGTAAAACTCATGAATACAGAATTAATATTGTATTTTATTATAAATAATAGTCTCGATGTAATCGGTAAGCGAATGGCTATTGTTTAAATATTTACAAGCAAAAAATGCGTGGGTGTTTTAAAAACATTAGGGTTGCTTAAGTTTTTTTGATTATAGGCTGATCCCCGCGGTTTCACCCGTGTTGAAGAAGTAAAAATGCATATATTGTATTGTAAATGTATGTCTGCCCGCAAATGACATCAACGCCCGCAACAATGGCCGCAAGCCCGTGGAGCACATGCTGATGCTTCTTTCAAAAAATAGAGTACCCTTAATTACGCCTTAGACCTTTAGCTATCTTCCAGTGAAAGTCCAGTCGAAATCGGTTCAGACGTTTAGAACATTTCTTCAGCTAAAGAGGCAGTAAGACAGACAGACAGATAGAAAAAAAACTTATAATTGTATTATTGTTATAGGTACCGTTTATACTTTTAGGCATTTGGTAAAAAGTTGTTATTTTGACATTACAAACAGACACTTCAATTTTATTTATTTGTATAGACTAGCAGATCAGACGAACATTGTTGTTCCATTTCGTTAGACGTTTGCCCGTTTGTCAGTGATGTTTGTACAGTAACGCCATCTAGTCCACTACAATAGAACTATTATGTTCATGTATGATGTAAGAAAAGTTACTTCTGATTTTAAATTGTAATAACTTTCGATAGAGTGGATCAATTTTAATGAAATAAAGCCTCAATGTTAAGTTAGGATATTTATTGTAAATATAACTGCATTCCTTTGAATTCCAGTCAGTACCTTTGTTGACAACTGCGTTTAAATACACAGACAGCGAGTGCGAGTTACATTCTTATTAAATATACAGATTGGGACCACGTTGAAAGTTGGCTCTATATACCTACCTAATTAATGTTTTTATAAACTATCTTTTAACATCTCGCAACTATACTATTTACCGTAAAAACGCACTATTACATAAATTTGTAGGTACTATGTAAAAAGTCAAGCCTTATTGAATTATGTCTAGTAAATATTGTAGGAGTTACTGACAACCCGCTTGGGGCACCCTTCACAATATCACCCACGAAGTGTCCCGGGTTCGTACCTCGATCAAGCAGATCTCTAAATACCGAATTTAGACTTCAAAATCGTAATCCGTCCGGTAGGTACCCAGCTTAATCCACCCAGGATTAAAGTGAATGCTCGAAGTCTACTAAGTGTAATAATAGCTTATTAAAGCCTTCAATATACACAGACCTTCCTAAAATTAAGATCAAATTACTAGCGAATTATGTGCCAATTTTATATTAAAGTGTTGTCACAAAATTGCTCTTTAAACCCTAATAAGCTTGAAATATCACGCAAAAATGTCACTAGCACACCAGATTGTCCAGCTATTTCAGCACTGTGATGGACACCCATCAAATTAACATGAATTAATTAAAACCAATGTCACATATAATGGATATTTCTTGGATGATTGAGTGTTTTAGTACACCGTTGATTTGTGGACGGGCTTCAAGTTGGAACAGTTGTGCGGAATTTTCGATGTACATTGCGCGCTCGGTGGTACGCGTTTGGGAATGTATGGGTTATGTGCAGCAATGGATAGGTGTCGTGGCGCTGGTGTCGCGAGTGACGCTGGGATGAGAACGCTAATTACGGGTCTATGGAGCGCGGGGTGTGGCATTCCATTGGTACGTTGAACTTTGTCGTAGATCTAACAATGTCGTAGAGGAGATACGAGGAAATGTGAGCACGCTGTCTTTAGATTATAATATTAAAATTTTCTTTTAAATAAGGCGTTTTAACCGTAAATTATATGTTGTACATTTCAAGATTTGTTTTTTTTAATGTACAAATTATTCGTCTTGGAACTTTTTATTCATTTCAATTTTGTAAAATTATTAGGTCTTCATAGAGAAATCACGGTTTACAAGCTCAATTTAATTGATTTCATCTGCAAATACGTTGATAAATGTGATACTGTTATTTACATTAATTAACAGTTTAATTCACTCGCATTATTAATAATCGCATTTCTGTTACCCATTGCTAACTCCAAAATCCAATAAGATACGTATACTCACGCCCCTATATAAAAACTTGTCTCTATCTACATATCCTAGGTCTATGGTCATTCTAAATGATGCACAGTATCATGATGTGAGGCGCAAATCTGTTATCTCCGTACTCTATTTAAAAGACAATCACACGTCGCTACGACGACTTCCAGCGCCTGCGCAGTCTAATGAGTTTAATATACTATGACCAATGTCCCACTGCTGGGCATGGGTTCTATTTAGAAAGTTCTAATAGGTAAGCACCAATCGCAGGCATTCCAACTTAAGTGTCATTTGTACATTACGTCTCATATAAATGGGGAGGAAGGGGGTCGATGAAGTGACATTGTGTGACAAGGGGTGACTTAGCACCCTCAGTATCGTGACGTCACATTTCAAAATATAAGTATTTAATCATTTCTCTGTGTACGATTAAAAATGTGATCCCATACCTATTAGGGGGATGGGTCAAAAAACGTGAAATTTGTGTGACGTAATTTATTAATGATTTAACAGGTATAAATTTCTAGCAATTTCTTAGGCAGGTAGTAGAACCCGTATGATTTCAGTCTGGACCAGACGTACCACCGCCACACCTATTTCGGACGTGAAGTTCTTGGTTTTCGTTGGTGGCGATGACGCCTAACTTACATATGACGCGGCCATCTTAGTACCTACTGAGACTGGCAACGCATCTGTCATCAGGTAGATCCCTGTTGTATAATCATTAAGTTGTTCATACAAGTATGTTCCTGGGCGGCAGTGGCTGACCATTAATATGTCTGTTGACTGGTATGTTCCTTTAATCTTGCAACATATATATGTAAAATACTATTAGCCCCGCTTTAACGTATTATATATAACGAGTATTATTTATAACAAGTGATTTTTTCAACTGCACAAGCTTATGAAGCAAAATAATTCTTAGCTCGGTTTCAAAGTAGTTTCTTGTGGCAAAATAGGAACCGCCTGGTTTATTGCGTCATCGTGTATTATGTTGTTATAAGAATTCCTACAGATTTTAATGCCTTTAACATTTCAAAAAGCTTCACTGTGTCCCTGTGGCCTAATAGGAAAGGCCCGATTGTTGGTATCGGAGATGTGGGTTCGAATCCCACCAGGGTACACACTCAGCGACAATGAAAGTATTTCTTACCACATGCAGAATCGTTTTTGAGTTTTTTTTATTCTACATTATATACATAAATCTATTAAATCCAAAAATTTATTAAATCCAACGTTTGTTTTTCAAAATTTAGAAGTATTTATACGGTTTGTATTGCTTTATAGTACCTATTGTTATGAGATTATCAGGAGCCGCTAAGAACATAGCAGATTTGCTTTGGTTACAAGCATAGACCTAGAATCTTTTCTATGTCATCCTTTGTCTATGGTTTCAAGCGTCAAAAATAAAAATATATGGTTCGATTTTACAACGCCACGAAATTTCGCTGCTAATTGTTGCGAAATTTACTGAAATTAAATTAAAAATTGAGATCACCGTCCAATCGAATATATCACTGCCCACGGATTGGAGCGTAACTTATGAAAGCGGGGCGCTTTTGCAAGGGTTGGCTTCGCCCTTAAAAGTTCGCAGATACTTCAAAAGATGTCGCTGTATTCAATATTTGTAAAATTAATGCTTCTTGCATATTACTTATTTTTTAAATTTCGATATCTGAAGGATTCAAGCCAAACAATATTTATATTACTCACATATTTTTATTCTCAGTTAATGGTAATGAACCCAAAATGCAATGTCAATTTTTAGACCCCAATCCTGTTTATGATGGACTCGTGTTACTGATCACGTACTGTCACGATCAGGTGCACTATATGCCCGTTTGCTAAATCATATTTTACCTATCAGTAATCGCTTTGCTGATCACGTAAGAAACCTGTTAACCTTAAACGAAATTTACACCCTCTCCCTATTATACAACCATAAACGCTAAAGAAAATTTTTAATGCAATATTATTCTTAAAATCTAGGGAAGTAATTAATAACTTCATAACAGCTACGTATAAAACTTACACGCATGCAGGGCCCTTGCAACATTAGGCTTTAAGTTCTAGGTCAAAATTTTTACGTAAATGTCTTTGAATTGGATCCTTATATATGTTAGCAAAAATGCCACACTACTATGATTTAGACAGGCAGTACTTATGTATTATGAATGAAGGGTTGAAGGTCAAATTTTCCATTATATGTCTCTGCTCACTTATCTCTTTATTATCCGTGAGCACCAAATTCCTAACTTCTGTAGTTTAGGCTGGATGCACTCCTGCATTATCAGACTTGAGGTGTTGAAGGTCAACATTTTTGTCGTATACCTCTATATAACAATTTTAATACATATCCATAAGCAACAAAAGGCCAACTTTTATAGCTAAGGTCGGAAGAACCCCTGCTAATCAGGGACGAGGTGTTGAAGGTCAATTTTAGTCGTATGCCGTTGCCTAACAATCTTGAAACATACCCGTAAGCACCAAATGGCCAACTCTTATAGCTAGGGCTGGAGGAACCCCTGCATCATCAGGGACGAGGAGTTGAAGGTCAAATTTTTCATCGTAGACATTTGGTTAGCAACCTTAACATATATCCGTAAGCATCAACTGGTTAACTCTTATAGCTTAGGCTGGAGGAACCCCTGCATCATCAGGGACGAGGAGTTGAAGGTAAAATTTTTCATCGTATATCTTTGCTTAGCAACCTTAAAATATTCCCGTGAACGCCAAATGGCTAACTCTAGTGAAGTTAATGTAGTTTTACAGCACTTTCTTGTCTTGTTAAAGTTATTGTTAATATCGCAATAAACTGAAAAATATAAAATTATAACCTCATTCAATACAGGTAAGGTAAGTAGTTCAGTAGATGTCCGTAGTCTTAATAGTTCCCAAAAAAGTCACAAGATGGCGCGAGTTCAATAACGAAGAAAGTGACATGCAGGTTGCATTATAGGTTCACTGCAAGAAGTCGTTAAGTATATTTCCTAACATGATAATATTTACATTACTCCATTGATTAATTAAAAATTTCATAATTTCAAATAAAAGGGAAATAATACGAATATATTTACGACGACTTATTTGGAACGCCTCGAAAAAAAAAGTATGTCTCCTTTACCACACCCTTCAGACCAGAACACAGCAGCGCTTAACACTGCTGTTATAAAACAGAAATAGGTGTGGCGATGGTGCCGTCGGAGTCAAACCACAGAAAGTTCTACCAACTTTAGGATATCAACCTTCTGTTGTCATTAGAATAGGTCCATGTTATATCTTCGAAAGAGTTTCAAATTTTATTGCACTTTAGGTGTTAAGAGCGGCGTTTTAGCAAAGCGTGTTACATCCCTTACAAATGAATTTCGCAGGAATCCATAAGAGGGCGTTGTAATCAATATTTGTCTAATGTCATGCTTACATCTTTAAAATTCAATTTTAATTTTTTTCTATGACATATTTTTGACTTGATCGCAAAAATATAAAACTCAATTTAAGGGCAGTTCGTTGAAAGCTTCACAATGTTAAAATAATAGAATATTAAGTTGTTAAAAATCAATACAAAGCGTAAAAATACTTCTAAATTTTGAAAAACTACTTCGGATTTAATAAATGTTTGGTTTTAACAGATTTACGTATATTTAGTGTAAAATAAAGAAAAAAAACTCAAAAACGTTTCTGCATGTGGTAAGAATTACTTTCATGGACGAGCGTGTACCCTGGTGGGATTCGAACCCACATCTCCGATACCAACAATCGGGCCTTTCCTATTAGGCCACAGGGACACAGTGAAGCTTTTTGAAATGTTGGATAGATTGTGCGGAGTTTGAATAATCAGCGGTATTCCATAAATAACGTCACGCGTTAAGGGGCGGGAGGGGGTCGATAAAGTGACACTGTGTGGCAAGGGGTGGGGACAGGTACTAAGTTTCGTGACGTCACATCTCAAAATGTAAGTATTTAATCACTTCTATGTGTACTATTAAAATGTAATAGCACATTAGGGGGGTGGTTCAAAAAACGTGAATTTTATAGACGTAATTTATGGATGATTTAACAGGTATAGATTTCTTCCAATTTCTTAGGCAGGTAGTAGAACCCGTGTGATTTCAGTCTGGAGTAGACGTACTACCGCCAAACCTATTTCTAGCATGAATTTCTTGCTTTTCAGAGGTGGCGATGACGCGTAACTTACATATGACGCGGCCATCTTAGTACCTACTGAGAGTGGCAACGCATCTGTCATCAGCTTTAGGTAGATCCCTGATGTATAATCATGAAGTTGTTCATACAATCATGTTCCTGGGCGGCAGAGCTGACCATTAATGTGACTGTTAACTGGTATGTTCGTTTAATCTTGCATAAAATACCAAAAATAGTATTAGCCCCGCTTTAATATACGAGTATTATAGTTATACAAATGATTTTTCAACTGCACATTACATACGTATAGTCAAATCACAAATCTTATGAAGTGAAATTATGCTTAGCTCTGTTTCAAACTAGTTTATTGAAGAAAAAAAGGAACCGCCTGGTTTATTGCGTCATCGTGTATCTTAAGAATTCGTACAGATTTTAATCCCAAGAACAATTGCTTTATAGTACAAAGCAGACTTGCTTTTGGTTACTAGCATATATTTCCTAACATAATAATATTTACATTACTCCATTGATTAATTAAAAATTCCATAATTGAAAATTAAGGGAAATTAATACGATCATAAATTAGACGATTTTTTAATGTTATGGAAGTAGCAAACGAGCATGCAGCTCGTAAGTGGCCACTGCAGCCCGTGGACATCTGTAATCAACCCCAAATAAATTACTGTCCTACTGGAGGTCAGCCACAGATGAGTTGTTACCTCTGAGCACTTACCACACCCTTCAAACCAGAACACAGCAGCGCTTAACACTGCTGTTATAAAACAGAAATAGGTGTGGCGATGGTGCCGTCGGAGTCAAACC
>DWNY01001357.1:0-12849 GCA_018250635.1 Telegonus apastus
AAGTGTGCGATTTACTACAACTTTAAAATCTTGATTTTTTTATATTATCAGGGCCATACGCGAAGGTTTAACTCTTTATGGGTCGAATCCGGAGGCACCACCGGCACCCTAATTTCTGTCTATTAATAGCAGAGTTAAGAGACATACTGATGTATACCACAGCACCTATGGCTAACCTTATCTTTACTACATCTATATTTTGAAAAATGAAGAAAATGAACGCAGGCTAAAGTATAGACACGGATCACTTGGATCGTCTCGGTTATTCAGTCCATCCGCTGTGACAGGCGTGACCGAGACTGTCCGGGATCGACTCCTGTTACAAAACCTACAAGGATATTCGGTAGCTCGATCTTAATTATACCATAAAAAGTGACGCTTCCCACCTAATTCTCCACGGATACCTTTTTTGTCATTTGAGCCGGTATTACCTTCCAACCACCAAAGGTAAACGAACTTACTCAAAACTCCATGGTTTTTGTTTCCAACTTACATCCTCAATATCCTGCCGAAACTTAATCAGTTGAAATTCTATAAGCTCCTTTGAAAACATTCACTTTGTAGTTTGTGGTAGGTTATTATTTTATTATATAAGTACCAAGAAAGATAAGTACCATACGCTTCGGATCTGATTACAGTGTGGGAAAAGATAAGTGCCCAATAGTGCGAAATAAAAAGGGTTGCAACAAATCTTGGTAGCAAACGAGGATGCAGTCTACCTGATGGTAAGTGACCGCTGCTGCCTATTTGTAATTTATCCGGATCTTAGGTCACATAAGCCTTATTTCCACTGTGGACCAAGTAGGAAATAAATAACGCCCACTCACAGCCCCACAGTAGGATTTTACTGTGTTTTGGGTGCCAGGTAAACACACAAATAAACAAACACCCAGACCCAGAACAGAAATCTAAATTAATATTTCCGATATCTGTCTGGCCGGGGATCGAACCCGGAACCCACTGCGTGTCAGACCAAGATAGTAACCGCTCCGCCACGCGGGTCGTCGGCTACAAGTGTCTCTCCCTTATCACTGTTGTCATAACAACACACATACATAGGTAACCTTACCTTTTTTTACCTAGAAATAAGTAGACGATGGTGTCCCAAATCCAAATGCTTTGTCTGTTCGTTCGTTCAGTTGTTTGTTTGATAGCACGTTTGCTAATCTCTGGAAGTATGTACGTGACAGATTTGATAAAATATTTTCTGAATTAAATGGACGAGTAACTTAGAACCTTTGTAACAATACGCCACGATTATTACAAAAACTTGTTTAATTTCAAGTGACAATAGGCATAGGTTGTATATTTAATATAACAAGGCATGTCCTTATTCCCAAGGTATATTCTATTTAGCTTTATCTCCTTTTGTCTATCCAAACGGAATTGTATAATCGAAAAACAACATCATATTGCGGCCACCCATTATTTCTACACAATTGCAAAACATCCAAGAAATTCTATAAATAAGCATTTAACTGAGCTCGACCGAGTATCCACTGGGTATTGCAAAAGTCTTTCACAATATCCTGCGAGTCCAGAGTCGGTTCAAAAACGTGTCGGTTTGGAAACGGTTTTTCCCTTGCAGTAATAAGGATTTACTATTATTTTGTTATTGGAATGGCTGATGTTTATTCTAACCATCAGTAGGTTTCTTTTTGTGTTTTTATGCGACTACGTCTGAAAGAAGGTGATTTTTGTCGAGCGTATGTATGTAAGTATGTATGTATGTCCATTTCTTTGGCACGCCCCACAGACCAAACGGCTTGACGGATTTTAACATATGAGGTGTCGTTAGTCGTCTCAATTTTTAAATTGGTGCCTGTAAACGGAGAAGAAAGTGGAGGGGGGACCAAATACTTTTGTAATATTATAATATGGGTTTCAACTGAGTATGGGTATCAAAATCAATTGATTTTAAGCAGTCGGGTTCTTTGTTTTTAAGATAATCCTCTAGTTATTTGCAAACAGAACACAGCAGCGCTTAACGCTACTGTTTAATTTTTTTAATATTTGCCGTTGGCAATATAATTATTGATTACAAACCGACCAGTCGCTGACGCTATACAATATAGGGGTGGTAAAAGCTCAAATTATTTGTAATAGTTCAATATATGTAGGTATGCATTCCTATCTTTTAAAAAATATACAAACTTCAACCTAATTTTTTACATAATGTACGTCTGGTGTTACTCTCTGGCAGCAAGACATCCGTGTTCCATTTGAAATGCTTACCGTTTATAAGCAGCAGTGATTACGTAAAAGCAAACAAACCGCTAGAATTTAATTCTACAGTAAAATATTAGAAAAAAATAATAAAGCTGTTTCCTGTTAACTAATCTTTACAATTACACAACTTATATTGAACCATAAACGCTACACATTCCTCGAGACGAGATTTTAAATCTTACGCAGCCAGCAATTAAATATACAACACCACCAATTCTCACGTTGTAAATCGAACTAAATAAGCATTTTAAAGAGGTGTAAAACTTTCACAACTTATCCTTAATTACTTTTCGATTACACATTATGGTCTTTCGCCAAAAGATGAGATATGTAAGTAGTCCTTTGACTGACTTGGCCTAATTTCGTTGAGTTTTTTGTGAACGGGTCATTGCATACGCATTTATCTCCATCAGTCCATGGCTGGCTAAATTATACAAAAACTCTCATGTTTGACCGACGTCCAGACGATGAGTGTTCCGTAAAAAATGATAACATATCTCATAATTTGCATGCACTTAGCGACACGAACGTAACATGTTTTCGATGTAAAATATGACGAATACCGTCATTATTTCTCTCGACGCAATATTTTTAAACGTAAATTAACATAATTTTTTTGTCGTTGAATTTAAAATTGACGTAATTCTGATCTAGTTCTTAGCAAACAACGGGTTCATACTAGATTTTAAATAGGTATATTAAGTGGAAAGATATAATGTATGTTACATGGAAAAAATATGCTCGTATGTAGTAAGCCGAAATTAATAGTTAACTAATTATTTTTGAAAAATAATGTAAAGAATTTTATATCATAAAATAGGTACTTTTACCGTGACAATAACAACACTAACATTACAGCCTTTCCGTTGCTATTGTTTTATAATCTCCATAATTTATAACAAAATATCTCAAATTAAAAACTTAACTGCACTAACTATATCAAGTGAAAATGAAACATTGAGTATTGGTTCAAAATCAATATTTTAATACACAGACAACAATGAGGTAAAACAAAATTATTTCTCTTTTATGTCACGTAATTAATATGCATAATCGGTGACATAACTGAATAATTGTTACAAAAAGTGAACGTTTAAGATATAATTCTCAATCTGTGTCCACGGAACCCTATAAAGTTTCCATAATAGTAATGCAAATTCATCGACGTTATTAAAAATAACGGTTGAATACTTTTTGCGAGCTACTGGGATGATTAAGCTATTAACGTTTCTAGAGCAATAAACACCTTTAATTAGCAATATTTCATTTTGATTTGACAAGCACGTTTATCAGTATGGCGAATCTTGAGCGCTGTCTGGAGCCATCTGTCGTCTGTCATTATGTCATTACGGAAAATGGGTTTTTAGAAGTGCTTAAGATTATCTCCTCATTACTTGTTTATCGATCTTGAGTTAGCATTAAAGTAATTTTGCGAAACTTGGCTGATAGACGGGACACGAACTGTTGGCACATAATATCTTCGCCTTAAATGGCTATGAAAGTATTATTATGTTAGTGGTATTCATAATTTGTTACGGGCATTTGCACTATGAAGAAAAAAGCATTACTTATCGGTACATTAAGAATTTATTTTTTCAGTCATGATCAATCTTCAGTTGAAATTATATAGGTAATGAGTACCTAAGGGCCTTTTCCTATCACGTGGTTTAATTGCGTACGAATTTAGTCCGCTTGCGTGACACTTAGACTATCTAATGGTTGAAAGTCGGCCCCTCGTTCGAGAGGTCCGAGGTTCCAATCCTAGGCACGCATCTATGATTTTTCGAAGTTACGTGCGTATTAGAAATTGATTATCATTGTATTCACGATGAACGAAAGCATCGTTAGGAAACCTGCAAACCTGACATTTCTATAAAAAAGTTCTCAAAGGTGTGTTAAGTGTACCACTTCGTACTTGGCCAGCGCGATAGACTATGGCCCAAGTCATTCTCTGAGAGGAAACCCGTGCCCTGCAGTGGTACAATAATTTATTGAGGCCTTACACCTTATCGTTTCATAGTTACTTTTTCACATAAGCTACACGTACGCTGACATGAACCCGCGTAATAATAAAAAGTCCTTAAACAATAATGTATAACAATAATAATACGTTTTACGTTGATATATGCGTTTCACGTGCGTATTAATGCATGACGCATGACACGTGTTATGATGTCTAATGACATATCAATGCGTAAAGGTTAGTAGTTTATATAAGTCCGATGTATAAACTGACTGACTAAACTGTCCGTGCTAATAATATACTGTTGTTGATCGAAGAAAGAACTCACTCACCCTATAATAAAAAGTTCTTTTGTAACTGGCTAATAAAAAGAAACCTTAACAAAATTTTTAAATAAGTTAAGAGCCCGCCTTAATTAGTTACCATCTTCTCTCTTCAAAAATCGTAACTATTTTTGGAGGCAACCACAACTGTCCATTAAATAAAACTATCATACGTATTTTTTTTACAAGATATAACATATAATAAAAACAATTCTGGTACCGAGGATCATCTTGCGTTTTATTTGTACTGTTATATTTTTATTATGTGTAATTATTTTTACTGTGTAAACGTTATCATTCATATTTTTTTCAATTAATAACATCTTAATTGTTCCATCAATTATTTTTTACATATAGTGAGCAGAGGTTCACCATAATTCTATAAATCTATTCAAAATGATTGGTACCTATTTTTAGTTTCTATTATTTAGTATTTTTCGGTATTGTGTAAAATCAAGTTGTATTCGCAGTAACCACAACTGAAAAAGAATTAGCTTTTAATTAATAATTAGCTCACATGAAGAGAATAAAATAATGTGACATAAAATCACGCGAGCTCGAAAGACAGAGTATGTAGTAAATTAAAAATATATTACAAAGCCCATAGTACGTTATTTAAATAACTAAGGGTATCCATACATAAGAGACGTCAATTTCCAATTTGTTGAAGTTTTACTTACATTTATTATTGTGTGCTCTGCGCTCGACTTCACTCGCGTGGAAAAGTGTGTCACAAAGTGTAGGCTGAGATTATTCCCCTACGCTACTCCAATGCGTGTTGGTGAAGAGGGTACGGGTTAGTTGCCGACCCGTGCCGCCAACCACCCATAAAGTCTCTGCATTAACGACTGCTTTACAATGACAACTGGTACCGTCGTCAGCTTAGCATGCCCTCCGAAGCACGGAAGCGCGCATGTTGTCACCCGGCCATTTGCCGACCGCGCCCGACGTTGCTTAACTTTGTAGATACGTGGAGGTATACGTTAGCTGCGAAGCTATGCGCGCGTCAGCTTTTATGTATGTATGTATTGTGCCTTTATAGATGTAAGATTTTGAATCATATCTTCATTTTTATAAAACCTTCAGAATGTGCGTTGATCAAGAATATTATATCAGAACGTAATATGCGAGTAATATTCCTAAATTTACTCATGATAATAAATAAATAAACTTTAAATGGGAACGCTGTGGTCTGCATAATGTTTCATGACCACGACAATACACCGTGCGTAAGTAAACGACATGTTCCACAGCGAAAGATAAGCGATTACCTTTAAATTATTTTCGTTCTTAACAAAAGCCAGATAAATAAATGACGTTGGAAATTATAGAAAAACAGGAACCATTGAAATATTTAGTGTCTATAGTTCATATTTATATCCTTTTTTCATATTCATTTCAAGTCCTAGTTCATATTTATATCCTTTTAAAATGTAATAATTGTAATTATATTTCGAAATAGTAAAAAAATCCGTTAATAAATATACATGCATTTATCAATTATCAGCTTTCGACCCTAAAAGATCAAAAAAAACTCATAATATAGGAAAAAAGATATACAAGTAACAGAAACATCTCGGATTTTTTTAAGATTTTGAGATCTCCAAAATCTACAATAAACAGCGAAAAATACAGTTAAAAGTACTTTATTTTATCTTATTAATAATGAACTAATAATACCTCCTTTGATAGTTATAATCTCCTAAGTCAACTTGTTAAACCTTATGTCTTCTTCATACTACTAAACTTGAAATATGGTGTCCGGTAACAAGCTTATGCGCGATGCATTCGTACTCGGCCGCTGTCAAACAATTCCCTTAATAAGGATGTCACAAATAACATTTATGGCCAGTCCCTTGTTGAAGAAGCCATTATTTCATACGTTTTCAATAAAGAAATCATTTTAAAATGAATATAGACTTTGAAATCGTATACATTGACAGTTATTTTTATTTTGTGCCAACCAACACATTCACATGTCGCGGTTATTAAATAAACTTGTCTCAATCGAAATTCGATCCATTAGTGGTAGGTATCTGAAGTGCTACCTTTGTGCTTATCAATTTAATTATCAATACTTAATTAATTCTTAAGCTCTGGTTTCTAAAGATAACTAGTATTATAATGTACTAGTTAGTATTTAGGTACGTATGTTTATAGATGACATGCTGCATCATTCTCATTTTTATAACTGACTTATAACTGATGTGAAAACATGATGTGTTTTGAAGGGTGTAAAGGGTTTTCATTATCTAAAATGAAGCATCCTAATGTAGTCCTTAGAACCAGTTACTAATTTGTAAATATTGCCAAAGTGCTCCTTGGTGTTGATAAGAAATGTGTGTAGTTAACGGTAACATTAAGATAAGCTGGGTTGCATCTCCATATACCTTTTTTTTTAAATCAAGAGGAAGAAACCTTCAAAAGGTACCCACCGATGTGGGAGCGACGCTCGGTTATGTGGGATTTTTACCGCACTAAAACCGCCCCGGTGGCCGTCCTTAGCACTGCGGAAAGGCCTCCGGGATCTTCATAGGATCACAACTGGAGATCCCCATATACCCAACAGTTGCACCATTTCAATGAAAAAAATAAGGTAAGGTGAGACATTTGAACGGGGAACTTAAGATAGACCTCACAGGATAGGACTCTAATCCTACATAAGGTTGATTACAGACGTTCATTAACTGCATGCACGTTTGCCACTACTGTATTATGTACATAAAAACTACCAAAGGACAGAAGTGCTACCTGTACATGTGCTACAAATCAGTTAATAAACTGTCAAGTGGAGACAGTTGATTTGCATAAAAAATCAGGTCAAAGTTTCACAATGCTCTCTAAATTTCTACTTTTTATGCCTAAGGTGAAGTGTACTAGATCGTGGTTTTAATTCTGTTTACTTTTTACTACGCACACATAGATGTACTAGTGAATTTGAACACACACAGAAACCAAGCGCTTTCATTACCACGATTGGTTTTAAAGATAACTTCACAGAAAAATAAATATTCCTAGAAATCTTTCTTAATTAAGAACATTCATAAACTCGTCAACCCATTGCTTGTCTGACAGCTGGGCACGCGGCTCCTCTCAGAGTATAGGCCTTAATATACCGCGCTGGGCAAGTACGATTTTTCGTTAAGAACGCTCAATCGTTTTTCTCACGATGTTGTCATTTATTTTTGTTATAGAAAATGATAATCAATTTTTAATACGTACATAACTAAAAAATATCAGGTGCCTTTCTGGGATTGCAACCACAAACTCCATATCGAGAGTTTCAGCAACAAGGTATGATAATCCCTAAATTTAAAAAAAATCTAAAATTGCTAAAAAAAACAATTTTGTGTATTTAAAAAAAAATGTTATGTATACTCGTTTTTATAACGTAATATAATATTTTCAATTAAATAATACGTTAAACATAATACGGTCCCGTTAATGATTGGTAAAAGAGTTCGATTGAGTTCTTATTACACATTAAATACCTACATTGTTGTTTCATAATTGCTTCAAAAGCTTGCGTGATTAAATCTCGTTAATGTCTGTATTCTGTTCAAACAAGGCTTGCGTGTAATATTTTTAACATAGCCTGGATGTATTCGAAGAAAAGGAAAAAGTTTCAAGAACATTGGTCATTAAATAAAAAAATACATTTCATACAGTTCATAATAAATAAATTGATCGGATTTTGCAACGACTTGAAAGATGTCGAGCGTGTATACATATTTTATTGGATTTTTGTATAAAATATTAGCAATATTATTAGTATATATAATGAATGACGCTGAAGTATTTATGTGTACAGGTTATGATAAGAAAAAGGCGATTTTAGGTGTCATTAATGCTTAGTTCTCAGAGGTAGTAATACATTTTGTCGAACTCAGGTTACGACCCTATTTGAGTTTGACTATAAAATAAATAAAATAACGAATATTGTATCGTAAAGAATCTCAAAAATATATAAGCGCTGAAAATAATACATAAAATGGGTCTAGAACCCCCTGCATCCGCAATATAAGTTTGGATGTCGTCAGCCCATTATTGTCCCACTGCTGGGCTCGGGTCTCCCCTCAGAGTGAGAGGGGTTTTAAGCCTTTGTTTACCGCGCTGGTTTTTTAAAGAACTCTCAGGTGTAAAGGTTACCTCACTATGTTTTCCTTCACCGTTAAAGCAAGTGATAATTAATTTCTAATACGCATACACCATCGAAAAGTCATCGGTGCGTGCCTAGGATTTAAACCTCGGACACCCGATTGAGGCCGAAATGAACCATTACGCTATCACTGCTTTTGGTATATAAGTTTGGTCGTGAGTATAAAAAAATTACGCGCTTCGAAAAACAAATATAACATTTCATTCAGCTCGCAATAGATTGGGTAATCGTTTTCAAGATCTCAGTTCCCAGAGCGTCTCAGATGGGATCTTTTAAAATTATTTGTGCATAGAGCGTGTTAAGTTTGCTTTTTCCTCAGATGCGTATCGCGTAACATAATGCTACGCGTGCGCGCGCAATAAATACGCAGGCGCCAGCGTTACGACCTGCTACTATTGCATAGGGTTGCCAACTGAATCGAAATATACCGACTTATAATAGAATACTTGTCTATTTTTGTCTCGAGTGTTGATCACCTGATAAATAGAACAAAGCGACAGGTACCCGCAAAAAAAAGCATAGGATCGACTGAAATGGTGCCAATGAAAGATTTTTTTTTTTGCTACTGAATTATACTATAGTAAGTTCTTGTAATAGAAATATATAGAATATCCTAAAATGTCCAAATGATATTTTACATTTGAAAACCCTACTGCTTGACGCGCCCTCTCATTCACTTCCCTACATATTACTATACAATGTAATAAATGCGGTTAACAAGGTTTTATTCAGTAACGTAATATTAGTTAATGAAAGTAATGTAATTTTATTAAGTTTTTGAATTTACAATTGTCGCGTTAGAAGCTGATTATAATGTACTAGTTAGAACCCGCGACTTCGTATGCGCGGACTATAATAAACATTAATACATAATCTACATTTCGGCCGTGCGAAGCTGGAACTGGTCACTAGTTATACATATAAACTTTGCTCTTAAATCAATCCGTCTATTGATGAAAATAGCATTAAAATCCGTTGCGTAGTTTGAAATATCTGTGTATACAATCGGCGGGATGCGACATTGTTGCCTCTACATTGTACTATGGAACATTTTTATTTTACGTTATGGAATAGTCACGCGCCGGCAGAGTTGCATAGATCGACTATTAACTAACAATTACTAAAGATAGATTTTGATGAAATCCTTATGTAAATAGACAAAACTATTAACTCTTAACATTTCTGTTGGTAAATTTGATTTACTGTGAACGTTAGAAACCACATAATTGTATATTTGTTAGAAGTATTATTTTAGGTCTTTAAATCTATACAAAAATAGAATCACATACAACATTCAACAGCAAGTCATAATAGGTTCAATAGAGTTCAATCATATAAATAGTGGCAAGTTTCCAAAGAAAATGTTTATAATATGTAACAGTATGCGTTACGAACTGAGAAACGGAAGCTTAGTAACATCGTAGATACTCAAAAAGAGAACTGAACACAACTCAAGGTCCAGATAACGCAATCAAAGTCGAATCGAGAAACTATTATTGCTTTTACGTATTGTCCCGCGCATTTCCTTTATACTCGTACAGACTCGCAAATAATATCCGGTCCAATTAAGTATAGTGACGTCACATTATTATGATGCTTAATGGTATCAGGCGCCGTCATTGACGTTGTTTCACGAATATAAACACTACCTAGTATTAAAGTTACTTCGTAACAATTGGCTTGTAATTTCTATCCTACTTTATAAAATAGATTTCCGCAAAGTAATACAATTATACCAATTAATTAAATAGTTTCTCGGCTTTTCTTACTTATAAAAATAATAGAACAAGAAATCAAAATGTCATATCTATTTCTAATCCTACGAGGCTAATATGAAATTACCTGCCATAAATGACCCTTTTAATGTATTACATATTGATGGAAAAGATTTCATACTACTGATTGGTGAAAATTTATCTTGTTTCTGTTAAGCTAATATAATTGTTGTATAAGTTACATGTGCTTTTGAGTTGCAAAAGTCTCGAGTTTGAATATTTGATACTAGCAAGTCGCCTTATACGTGTCTGTATATATTCACATGTATCTTACATGATAAGATATACAACTTGCTATACCAATTCCGTTGTCACTTCTTTTGTGTAAAATACTAAATCCACACAGCACCACTTGGAATACATCCATCACTTTCTAAATAAAAACACCGCGGGAGAAATGAACTGTGTACCATTTCAATTAGTCATGCGATTACTTCTTGTTACTCAATATCCTTAGTAGAACAAAGATAAAACAAAACAATACGAGTAGCTGACGCCAGTAATTCATACGCTATCGTACACACTTCTCAGAAAGGAATACGAGTTGGTGAAGTATTTATTAATCGTATCAGGTTCTTCGAGCAAAAATTTAACGCATTGATTATAGAACATAGTTTCAGATAGTCTTGGCGTAGTAATTGCGTGCATTGCGAATAAATGGCTTTATGTTTGTAAAAAACTGAGTTATAACTATGGTAGCTAATCGTGTAGTAGATGTCGGGACGTCCCGTTTCTAAAGGTTTGAAACTTAATCTTGAAGAATTAAATTTGGAAATGTTGAACAATCCCACGTTGATTCTACAACTTTAAATTTGATTTAAGTCAATTTACCTCATACCCAACAGTAAAATAGTAGAACTTAAAAGCATAAACCGTAGAAAATCTAACTACGCAGTCAAACCACGAAAGATTCTACTGTCCAATAGGTTGATAATATTTCCTACGCTTTCCTGAAAAGTATAATAAACCTTATTATCGGCTTTACCTAAACTACTTTACTATGCAAGTAAACAGTTAACAATAAGTGGTAAATATTAAAGTATAATAATACACATTTATGTATAAATTTCTAAGTTCCGTAATTTTATTCTACGCGGTTGGAAGACCTAGCTAGAACCAAGCTTGGCTATTTCATGCGATATGTTGTTAATTTACGATGCGATGAAAAGTGTCGGGCTACGTGTTTTAATGAGCCACTATAACATCATGCTAAAGGCTTTATTGGTAAGGGTAAGGTAAGGTACGATGGTTTATGCTAATGCATTTTATTCGAGTTGTTACCAATATTATTGTTGCTACAATAACATCTCCCTTTTCAGCCGACGTCAAACAATTTCTCTTAAATGATCATTGATTCTTCTCATCCGCCACTTTATATCGATAACGATATTCTATAGATTTTATGTTCTACGATACAATGAATGTACCTACTTCCAGAGAAGTGTTGTAACATACAACAGCAGTCTACTGCCAACACTTTTATTTGAAAAATTTATGACCATTGCTACTTCAACTTCGCGTTAAACCATTTTTGTCCCACTGCAGGGCACGGGTGATCTTTCAAAGGAGACACATTGGAGAACTTTTTTAAAGAACTCGCAGGCTTGCAGATTTACTCACGATATTTTCCTTCCCCGTTAAAGTTACGAACTAATAAACTTCTAATACGCACGTAATTTGAAAACTCAGACGTTTCTATAATTCGAACTTCAGACCTCCAAATGAGAGGCCTAGTTAAACTTTTACTAGCCTTGACAATTTACTACCCTTATGCTTTTAAGTAGGTATGTACATGACCACTTTTCTTAACACTGAGAAATTCACCGAGCTCTTTTCAGATTTCTACAATGGACCTTTAAATAGTCTATCAAGAAGTCCAGCAACTCTTATAACTCATGTTACTCAATATTCATAGCGCTGCAGGAACCATTTGATAAAAGCAACACCAAGTCACTGGCGTCGCTAGAGAAACCTTTTATACGTAAAACGTTCCTAAGGCATCTGTTTTGTTGTCAGCGATTAATATCGCATGAATAAATTTAAATGGGATTATCGTAATTGTGATCAAACTGTTACTATCGCTCGCGTGTCTTTGTAAATATTTGAGTATTGTGCGCTAAGAAATGTTAAGCATTCCTCGAAATCGTTTTAGTGGTAAATAATCAGGACGATTATTATTTTTTCATGTTAGGACCATATCTTAGATTTGAGCTGGATCTTTACTTTGCAAGTAATATTTAAGTGTACTCATGCCTGTTGATCGACAATTGTTTTCATTTAATTCAAGGAGGTTTATATGAATTTATAAAACTTTGAATAATTGTATGACTTGTTTTATGTACCTACATACATAATTTAGAATATATAGGATATTACTATACTATTAATTACTATACTATT
>DWNY01001358.1:0-12847 GCA_018250635.1 Telegonus apastus
ATCAGGAGCGATATAAATATTCCGTTTTCACACAGGCTGTAAATATTTTCCCCATCATACAGCTATGCGTGGAAGTCGGCCGGAGGGCTCTCATCACCTCGGCCCTGAATATTTCGCTACCCGTACGTACTGCGACCCTCTGTCTCAACTTATGTAAATGCTGCCCTAACACTTTCTCCGTTTTTCTCGCATTTGCGCACAATACGTGCAATTTGATGGAGGATCCTGGCATTATCCGTTAGGTGAGCCCTCTCTGCGTGGATTTTCAACGTAAAGTGATCTGAAGTTTATTTCGGAGATCATAAATAAAAGGCATGGGATCTTTTACTCTCTTTAATAGTACGTCATCCAACTGATTTAGCTATATCAACTTACAAATACATTGCAAGAATCGAAAGTAAATTCTTAGAGATGAAACCAAGTCAGTATTTCTGTCTTGTAACAGCTCTGTTAAGCGCCGCTTTGTTTTGGTTTGAGGGGTGTGGTAAGAGAGACATATTTATTCTAGGCATTCCAACTTAGTCCTCAGGTGTAGCAACGCACCTGTGGCTGAACTCAGATTGGACTGTGAACTTATCTGAGGTTGATTACCGATGTCCATGGGCTGCAACGGCTACTTACCATCAGGTGGGCTGCATGCTCGTTTGCTACTCCCATAACAAAAAAGCAAATCATCGTACAACAACAATACTATCTGATAAGTGAAAAAGCTATTTTGCACTTGTTCTTAAACGAGAAATGTTTGTATTATGGTGAAGTAGAAAATAAAATAAGAATGATTAAATTTCAACATTAATTGCTACTTGCGTAGACAAAGGAGGCATAATGAATAGCCGTCCCCACTGTCCGTCTCGGCTGATTTATTTCATGACTTCGGATATGCAAATGGCATTAACATTCAAAGACGTAGGTACCCGCGCCCCTTTTAAAGAAATCTCCGTTACCGCAATGATGCCAATCCTGGGTGAATCTTAATATTTTATGTTGTGTTATTTCTCTTTTCTCTCATCTTTTTCCTTCCTGATATTTATTTCCTCGCCGACAATGAGATTCCCACTTTGGCGCGTAATAAAAAAGAATTATTGTTCATCTTTTTATAGCACACCGTTTTGTTGGATAATATTACTGAGATTGAAAGAGTGTCGGTTTGAATCGTTCGTTTCATTGGTTTTGTTTATTTTTTCCTCTTCCTTTAATACATTTCAGACATAATATTTAAATGCATGTCTTATCGTTTTATTTAAGTATTTGTAAGATAAAAACGGAATTAAAGGATTTACGTACAAAAACACCTTATAGAAACTTAAAACTTCTCAGGGTTAAAAGAATGTAATGTTTACCTCTTCACACTCGGTCAGCTTGGTAGGCTGTGACTTAAACCTTGTTGTGAGAAAAGAAATTGATCGACGTACCCAGCATTATAAGGCTTCCGCCTTTTACAACAATGACAAAAGCATCGATCACGTAAAACATGTCAAGCAGCAGCATTATGTGTTTATAGCAATTATAATTAAATGTTTTGCTATTTCTGCAAATCGTCAACATGTTGTATGTGCTTTGCTTTTCTGAGCTTGAAATTCCTCAAAATACTTCGCTCATTTTGTACAGAACCGACCATTTCAAATAACATAAACACCCACGTGATTAACAAGTCCCCAGGGGTTACCAAAGAGTGGTACCGAAAAAAATCATCGCGGCCCGCGGCCGGGGAGTGATCGGCCCGATGATTGATCGCCCCGCTAATTGGTTGATGGATGACGGGAGCCCTATCTTCCCCTACAGGTTACTGATATAAACTTACAAATAGAGAAGTTAGCAAATCATATATTTCGATCCGTGTTCATTTTTTGATACTTGCTTTTAAATCTAAATTACAATCGAATATGCCGATAACATGTTAAGAATGTTTTACCAACGGTTAAAAAAAATATACTATATTTAACGACAAATGAAATATGAGGGTTATGCCCAATCTTATCCACCGAAAAGGCTTGACTTTGATTTTTATTAATTTTAGCTATAGTTGGATTCGGTTGCAAGCACTGTTGACGAGACCCAGATATTGTTATTTTTTATTTGTCATATTATTTCATTTCATTTCTCATCACAAAATCCGCCAAATATTTATTTTATCATAGTTCTTTTAACTCTCGATAGCCCGTCCTCTAGTCTATATATTTATCATATCATAATTACATTTCATACAAAACGAAACTATAAAAGTGTAATATTATGCACACTGACAAGGATTATTTATTATATTCCTCTTTACCAGTAAAACCAGTTTAATTTTAAGAGACAATGATTTTACAATATTTACCTTTAAACTCACATCCAAAACTCAGATTACATACTTCAAACGCAAGTTATTCGTATCATTACCGCCGTCAATTTAACGAAACATAAATTAAACATCAAGTATGTTACATGTGTACAGTATTTCCGAATAGTAATTAAATTCCGGAGCACAAAGCAGTAGATACGCAGCGGAACCTAATTTTCATAGCTGATTAGACTTACCCCACGCGGGATCACACGATTACATCACGGGACCCTATTCCGAGCGATATATGAGTATATCAATCATAATATGCGGTATTTCATAAGTTACGGAAAATTACTAAAAGATATCGTTGATCATCCAAAGAACATAAAATGAATACCTATTGAAATATTCCTATATATTACAGTGCTTTAGTAATTATGTCGAAAGGTGTTTTTCATTTTACATCTGGAAAAGTTGTATAATTATCTCAAGATTAAGTTTGATACGGGATTTAAGATATAATGAAAATTAAATAAGAACCGAGAGATATTTTAATGTTTGTAGCGTCATTTTAGAACAAATCTTTTCGTCTCAATATTTTAAAAGTATTATATAATATCTCAAGTTACCGATGACGTTGTGACGTCACCGTACGTTCCTTGTATTTGTGTCTTTGCTTTTCATTCATAATGTTTTGGTTTTTAGTGCAATAGTAATATTTTTATTGTAGGCCCTATAACATTTTTCACACTTATGCACCAGCATTCGGTAGCCCTATCAGCTGTTGAATTCACCCCACGTTACCGCTGACGTCGTGTTGCTACGGTACGTTAGTTCTTCTTGTATCTAAGCTATCGTATCATATTGTTTTAATTTTTACTGTAATAGTAATATTTTTATTTGATTTTTCACAATCTCTCTCATTCAGAATAGGGAGTCCACCTTTCTTGCGTATACGTCAGTACTCGGTACCCCTATCAGCTGTCGGATGCACGCCACGTTACCGCTGACGTCGTGACGTCACGTTACGTTACATGTCTTCGCAACACGCGAAAAAGCTACACAGTAATTATTCGTTATAACAGTTAATTCGCAAAAAGGTTAAATTCTACATTTGGCGTAATTTGCCTTTCACATTTTGCTAACAAATTTCCAAATTGGGTTTCAAGAAAATTTTATTACTTCATGAAATAATAGTCCTTAATATAATTGATATATTGTCACAAATAATCCAGATGTGAAATTAACCTGTTCCTGAGTCATTTCTGGAACGTTACAAGATCTCAAAAAAAGGTGGAAGAGGTTTTATTTGAAGCCAGCGATGCATTTACCATTCCTTTGATGTTATATATTTCCGTAAATGGGGGTCTCTACTTTCTATTAGTTACAATCTTATAATAATGTAAACAGTCCTCTTTTTTCACATTCAATAATACTATTTTCATAACGAGCCATATATCCACACAATAAAAGTGAATCATTACTATAAATAGGTATACCAATGATTCTACCATTCTTTCGGTACTTCTTTGTCATAATACATTTTTTAAAATTTCCACCATCACATAGAACGATCGAATCCGTCGAACAGCGGAACAATATAGCGTTTCTCGCAACCGCTATACTTACAGGGCAAGAGTCGGTGCATATAAAAGCCGTCTAGAAAGTTTTCTGTCGCTTCCAGCGATCGATACCGCACTGAGGTGCGCCGGGATATACCCCGGGTAATGAACGTAACAACAGCTAGTTTCACTTGCTCATTTGGGTTATTATGTCATTTTGGAGCTTGCAATTGAAGCGAGGAATGGGGAGGTCTTCAGATTTTACTTGGTTTATCGTCTCATAGTATTCGATGTCTTAATACCGTTGACGTAACGAATTGTAAATTATTATTTAAGATATTTTTATGTATGCTTAAGTGCGGTAAAGTATTGACGTTCTTTTTATATCAACTATCCAAAAGTTAAATTGATATTAATATTATTATTTTAATGTTATTAAGTTTTGATTGATATTGTGTACGAATATATGTGTTCATTTCAAAGTAAAAAACCAAGTTATGCTAAATAAAATAACAAAGATGAATTTGTTGGTATGTATGGACATATTGCTAAGATTATAGAAACGGCTAAATCACTTTTGATGGAACGTTTAAAATGCGTACAGGGGTCGTATAAGCATTCTCGCAACCTCATCCATGCATTTATTTATTTAATCGTGATTGGGAAGTATCCAAATAACCCGTTTTCACTTATAAACGTAGTACGATCAGATTAAAGGAGCGTTCCCACATAACGCATTTCATCGGTCGCAAAGGTCTTAATTCTTACTAAAGTCTGTAATCCCAAGCGGGGCCTCGCATGCGAAGCGATATAGCCAAGTTTCTCTCAATACATAATTGGGACCAAATCCCTATTGGATCTCGAATATAGAGGGACAGGTTTCTTAGTGCGTGTTCAGGGGGAAATTAATGAAATTAACGGGTAGAGTAAATATAAGAATAGACGCATGTTCTATCCCTCGGTCGTATTCAATTCTTATTCAAACATTTCAACCTGTACGTGTTAGAAATTACAAGTCATTAATGGTTTTTGTTATGTGCGAAAAGGTTTTGTACCATATTATAATACTAGCTCATTACTATATAAGTATTGTTCATCGCAATAACTAAACAAGTACTCGTACTCTATTATTCTGGTATTTGTCAAAAGTGAGAAATTTGTATATAGAATCTATTAACATTATGTAACCGAAATACAGCACCGGACCGAAGAATTTAATAAATTCCAAACTCAGACGTTGCTTTAATTATACTCGTTAACCCCGATGTAACCGGCAGGGTTCTTTCATCGAAACTAAAGTGTTTTCCGTGCGCTTCTGTTTTCGTACCGCAATTAAACTGCTGTTGAACTTCTTGCAGCAATGTTTGCGGAGCACCTGAACGGTCCGCAAAGTTGTACGGCACAGCTCCTTGTTTGCCTGCTAATTATCCCGGCCGAGTTGAATCAGCATCCAAAATGCTGACCCTGTCTAAATGGTCAAACGGGACGAAAAGCGTTTCACGGCTCCATTCAGCTACGGCTTCCGCCCCGTAACCATAGTGACTGCCCATTCCACGCTATTATTTCATTGTATCAACATTCATATCGACATCACGTGTAATGTCTCGATTAAACGAGGGGACCGAAGCCAGATTTGTCAGTCTCCTTTCAAATTAGACTCCGGTCCAACGTTACCACTTCGCGTGACGTTTAAAATCAAAAGCGTAGAAGGGTTACGTAATCCGGACCTTTTTCAGCGCGACTTGTGTTTGTGTGCACGTCTCGTCTTTTGTCACGTATTCTTAATTAAGGACCGGCGGCTGCCAAGCGACCCCACTCGTCACATTTTAATATCGATTGTGTGAGAACAAGGCTCACATGTTAAATAAATATTTTGAGACGTGTCGCGGATTTCTGTGCGGCACTTGCGAAAAAAACCAAAATTGAATCTGTTAGCGGCCCCTCTGTTTGCGAATCGGAAGCCGAGCCTAATAAACCGCCGCTTAACCTCTCGCGACAAAGCCGATACAAACGGAGTGACATCCCGTCTCTAAAGAGATCTCGCGAAAAAATCCGGCGGCTACGTGTCAAAGACACCGCGAACCGAGGGGCTCTTTGTTGCCTATCGAAATATTTTTTAAAGCTTAACTCCTTAGCGAATTGAGAGATTAAGTCCTTTTTAAAGAGGCAACCGGTCCCCGGGGTCGCCCGTGTTCATTCCTTCGGTCCTCATTTCCACGAATGCTCTATTTGATTGTTATTTTTGTGACGACTTCCCATTTTGTCCGCGCCGATGGGATTTGAAGTGACAGTCGACGATTTGCGCTAGAGCGCGATAAGTGTTTTTCGACGTTTTTTGTAAGCAGCTTTGTTAGCGATTTGTATCTTCTTTGTTTCCAATTTATCAGTTAATTCAATAAGGAAAAGTTCCATACAAAACATTTCTCATTTACTTTATTTAGATTTTTCCTATATTTATGGCTAACAATGTACTTTCAAGCAATGCAATGCTTGTTCAAAAATAGAAAAATATTCGCTTAATAGTACCGCTTATTAATTTTCCTACTGAATCGTACTGAATAATGTTCATTTTCTCGTTTTGGATACATACTTCAACGTATGCATGACACAAAACCGCAAGAAAATATGCAAATGGCCATAAGGCAGTAGGTAAGCGCTGGTAAGCCGCGTAATTATTCACATCGGATTTGCAAATCGCGCCCGAAGCGTTCCGTTTCCGCACGCGCGAATTAAACTGACCCCATGGCGTGCGTTTAAATCAAAACACATGTGCTGAGAGCGGCCGGCTTAGTCCGACGCTGATTTTGAGATGTGGGCTTCCCCTTTTTGCATTCCCTCATGGGTCCCTGCGTCGATTCCTTGGCGGGCGATGATCGATACCCCTCCCCCGCCGCCGGCCGCGACCCTCCCGCCCTCTCTCTTAATTAGGACTCGGAATCTGCGGCGGACACACACACTCACACGCGCACCAGCATAATGTTAATCAACTTTCATTATGCACTAAGGAATTATATGGGTACGCCTGAGGAGTGATTATACGAGTTAAGGCCACGTCCCCGACCAAGAAATCATACTTTATTATGATCATTCCGCATTCGGCTTTACGGCAGCACCTCGCGGCCCGACATCGCATTAGAATTAACTGCGCATATATCACGTAAGAGCGGTGTAACACCATTGTTTGTAACGTAAGCGAAAGATAATTAGCTTTTGTTGCTAGTTTTGTAACAGTCACGTGGACACGGAGTTATTTAAATTTATTTCTGCGAACTAATCTTATATTTGCTTTACTGACGAATAACAAAGTAATGTAAACTAAATTCAAAATGACCTCCTTCTAACGTAGACAGGTAAAAATAATACTTTAAACTTCTAGTGGAAAAGAATCCTTGTGTTTCGTTAGAAGGGTGTGTTTCCCGGCTTACTTACAATGAGGCAACCATTATAGTCCTCAGGAATAGCAATGCATCTGTGATTGACTTCAGATAACACCCCTGTTCTGTATGAAGTAAGTTTCGGATGTCAATGGCCGACGGTGACCATTTACCATCAGTTAGACTGTATGCTCGTGTTCTTTACCATTCTTAAAAAATACAAATAAAACATTTAATGGCTAAACCTATCTATCCATTCGTGTTTGTAATAGTTATATTACAACGGTTTAATCCATAGTTATAACGCGTGAGATGAGTCCGTGTGTAGTGGACCGCAATATTCTCTGAGAAAGCTTGTCTGAAGATTAATTTTAGGTACATTCGTGTGTATGTCTGCGCTTCTCAACATTTACACACACACACAAAATTCCCTCACTATTAAGATAAATAACAACAAGACAACTACGTCAAACATGACGTTTAATTAAAACTAAATATTTTGGGAAATTTAAATTAAATCGTCATTTTACAGAAGTACGATAGGGACGGCGACTGTCCACTCACCTTCTTTATTTTCTATTATTAACCATTCTCCTACATAAAAACTATGTAAGAGAGGTACAACCAATAGTTCTCCCAAGGATGTGTGCGGCTACTACCGCTAAACCTATTTCTGGCGTGACGCAGTACTTTCATTTCGGTTAAAGGTTTTTTTTGCTAGCTGACTTACATATATGGCGACCATCTTAGACCTCACGATTAGCAATGAAACTGTAAATGCCTTTAAGTAAAACTCTTGTTTTTAGGGAGATGATTACAAATATACAAGAGTGTTAGTGACCAGGAATTATACCATGATAAAACTAAGCAAGTATTCTAATTCAATTTTATTTTAAACATATCTTTCTCGTATGAACATAACCAATTTTGATAAAGAATTGTACAATTTACTATGTATTGGACACTCACTATAATACATAATATATCTTACTCGTACTCTAAGGAGCCAATAGGCCTTTAATCGTGCAAGACCTTACTCGAGAAGCCGAGAGCCTTTGATCCACGGTTATGAGGATAAACCTCCAATAAATCTTTCACTTAGCCAACCCTTTAATGAACGCATGTAATAACATTTAATTGATCAGAACCTTCGGCTTATAGAGAGCAATTCATCAACTCTTTGAACTATTATGACTATCATAAATTATGTGACAAAAAACAAATTTTAAGGAATTCCGTAAAAGGAATTAGGCCGTTACAATTTATTAAGTATGTAGTTGTAATGTATGTTACATTAACAAAATATTTTTGTTTTGTTAATTGATACACTTTTCGATCTAGACCGAGTTTTAATACGACATTTTAATACGTTGATACACTTTTTGATCTAGATTGAGTTGTCCATTTTAATACGCTTTTATATTAGTGTTAGCTTGTTAGTAATTGACTCTTTTCGGCACAATTTTGTCATACTTTGAGCGATCCTTGAGCGAGTGAGCTTTGAGATTTAAATTGCATTTTAATTTGCTGTGCACATTTATCTAAGACCAATTACAATGCAATAATTTTTAATTACAAAACGAAAAATAAACTAAAGTTTAAAATAAAATTAAAATTAAAAAAATATTTTAACTTAACAATAAAATTACTGACGAGAAAATTACACGCTTTAGTGTCTTTTTACTATATTTTATTTTTTTCAACATAATTTTAAAACTCTCGGACAAAAAATATATGTATTACACCAAACACCAACAATTTATCCGAGACACGATTTAAAGACTAGAATGTAACGTATGATTATGATAAATGAATTTTCTTGCTTCATTTTCTTCACGCTCAATTTATTTATTGTGTTAACTCTCCATGGTATCCGTCCAGCCAATTAAGACCCCAAATTTTCGTGCAAATTGTATGTGCTTTAGATATTTGTGAGATTTTCATGCTGTGATAGGTCAATTTATACTGGTGGCTCATACGTGTTAGGATTTTCACGGGCCCTTCGGCTAATGTAATAGATGAGGTGTTCTCATTAATTACAAAGAACGTCGAGACCAGCTCGTTCGCCGCGGGGTAACTTCGAACAAATTAATAAGATTATTAACTCCTTCCGACAAGTCATTCTTTCTTGTACTAATACGGGAGTATTATATTAGTATAGTCCTAATAACATAATAGCAGGTTACAAATTCATGCTAAGTTGTAGTAAACCTATATGATAATGTTAGTTTATTTCATGTAAAGCATCTTCAAACATGTATTTTAAAACACATTTATAAGTAACACTTAACTACTATAAATATATAGAAAAACAACTTGTATGCTAAACATTTTCCGCAGTTATTCTAGTAACTGTAACTAAAGAATATAAAATATTATTCGAAGAATTGGAAGCAAAGCAATAAACCAAAGACAGTACAACCATGTGATGCAATTTATATTTTAAAACTATGCTACAAATAGCTATGTCAATTTAAATGTAGGTCGCAAAAGCTGGGAAAAGTTTTAACTGTGCATTATTTAAAAAAATCTTCAGCGGTAAATTTTTCTTTTCTATTTATTGACCCCAAAAACTTTAACTGCTACGAGAGTGCTACGCCGTAGCTCTGCGGTTCACAGTTGCAGTCGCTACGTTTATTTTTGCTTTTGCTACGTTTATCACAGCAAAAGTTGAAGCTATATATTTATTCTATTTTCCCAATTTTATTTCAAATGTTTCACCATCTTATTTTAACAAAATATAAATCAATCTGGTGTAAATCTCTTCAAACGGAAAATTAAAACGGATGGCGATGCGATTTGTCATTTATTCCTAAGTAAATAAATAAAATATCATACTTAATACTACGTTTTAATCTTTACTTAACATAACATTGACGTAGCAATCGCACTCTAATAATTACACAATCAAAGTCATTGCATTTCATGAGAAATGTATAATCATTACATCTGGAGCCGCTGGAACTAAGTAAAGATATTTTACAGTTGATTTAAGATAGAGACATAGTCTCAACGTATCTATCTTAAATCAATAGTATGTTATAAAATATGTTACAAAATTGAAGAAAAATCTAAAAACATAATAGTCACTGAAGCTCGATTCCTCTAAAACTGAACCACTTGTGGGACCACAGCCTGTCCCTGCAACGCACACATGTGATTGATCGTTAATGAAGCGGTGGGGTAATAGTTATTAATGATCGGTTCCCGCCTACCACATTTCTTTATATCGCGAAGACGTCAGCAAAAGGAATTTCAACCATATTTATTTATCTTTACGAACTACGAACTATTTCATGTGGTTTTCAGATACTAACTCACGAACACCTATTAACCAACCGCGTCCAGAACACTACGGCGCAATACATCATCTTCCGTGAAAACGTATCAATCAATTTGCCGAATTATAACGACGGTAATTTATCACCCTTTTGGTTCCACAACAAACCTCGTTATCTTGTTTTCGGATAGAAATGTTGATGGTAAAATTGTCATGGTTAGAATAGAATCCGACTTCAAATATTTTAATTATGCATAATCAAAATTTAAGATCCAGTTTAAATACGTACAAAAATCCTTTTTTTTTCAATTATAGGACAAACCTCGATTTTTTCCTCAAATTTAGATTTTGTATAATTTTTTTTGTATAAAGTTCTAAATAACTCTTTTTTTTATAAAAAAGGGTTATTCAGAACGGTACATAAGTGTCGTAAATGATTTACAAGCACATAAAATACATTCGAGTTGAGAATCTATGTTCTTAAGTAATAAAATAATATTGATTATTTCCAATAAAGACTAATAAATAAATCAATCTATCCTGTTATGTATTGCATCATAGGTACATTAAGCTTACGGTTATGGTGTGTTGATAATACACACTATGTACACTAATACAAGGAATTCGCAAAACAAAATTCCCGTTAATTTAGTCCGTTCATTTGAAGATTACGATTCTAACCAACCCCAATAATGAAAAGGGTTTTGTTTTATTTCAATTAAATAGCAATCACAAAGAGTTCTCAGACCGCAGCAGTCACTCCATCGTCGACGATTTAAACAGATGTCGTGTTAAGGAGGTCCTCTCAGAGTATTCGTTCGGAATTTAAATTGCAAATTCGTGCGGCGACAGGTGCAGCCTCACGATTGAACGGCACCTCTCTCTTTCTTACCTATACAAAAATGTATCCATCTCAGTTGCGCCTAACGCTAAAATCAACGAATAATGAACGTCAACAAATAAAATCCAAGCGTCACTAATTACTGGGGCCTCGAACGAAGAGAGGTAATCTTTGCACTCCATTCCTAAAAGGGAATCTCGAGGCTAATGGTGTTAATTTAAAGCCGGCCGATGACTTCGATTTTTCTCGCTTTGAGAACTCTCGGTGATTTATTGATGTACGTTACCGAAGAGCACTTCGGGGTTTAAACATACCAATATAAAATGTCAGTCACACACAAGAGGTCGTCCCGAAACTAAACAGAGGGTGTGATTCATTATGAATGGACCGGGCGGACGCAGGTACGGTTCAAATTAAAGTTTGGCTCATTCGCGATGTGTACAATGCCCACTACTTTGGAAGCCGATCACGGAGCTGCCAAGCTTAATGAATGAAGAAATCCCGACGAACCCCTGACACGTATCTGCCAGATCCCCTTCGTAAATTCTAAAGTATCTTTATAGGAAATTCATTGACTATCGAGCCTGATCATGAGATAAACAGACATTAGAAAATAGTATATACACTATAATGAAGGTTACTAAAAGAAAATTGATTGAAGAAACCCGCTGAAGAAAATATGTATTTGTATGATTTTCAACACATTTATGCTAAGTGATACTGCAGCTTCCGGTCCAGAAGTTTACACATCAGGAAATAACATTTGTAAATAATTTAAATTTTAATCATATACCGCATTCCCTAAAATACCATTAAGCAAACCTCAAAAGAAAGCTAACCTCTCGTTAATCTTTGTCGTATCCCTCTTTCGTAGCCAAGTAATTAGCTTTCTAATTTTAAAGAGCGCCGCCACGCTCAGTGCTCCCATCAATCCGCCCCTGTCCGAATCGATAATAATTAATTATTTTTGACATAATCACTGCCAAAATCCATTCTGTTTTTGCTAATTCACGTCCCTATAATAAAACGGGGCGACGCTTTTAAGGCTCGCTCTGGCGAAATTGATAAAAAATAAATAAGACTCCGCACAAGTTTCCGCCAAGTCAAACAAAATTCGATGTTGGCTTACGCTGCTAGATCCCGCGTGATTAATTATACATCGTTTTATATTAAAATCGCCCTATTGGCCGATAAAACGCTCTCTCATTCGATATCGGTTCTATTAAGATTAAAGACGCATATGCATAAATAGGAAGTCCATATAAAACGACGGTAATATTGTAAAATTATATATAAAAGTAATGACATAGTAAAACTTGTAGAATTTTTTGTCGGACAAACTACAAATTAAAACACCTACTTGGAAGCAATAAAATACTCCATTGGTGTGATAATATGCTTACTTATATTACTTACATCAACGGAGCTTACAATTACCTCATTAAATTCTCATTGTGACAATCTTACTAAAACACAAAAATGTAGCCGCATTGGCAGTTGTAATGTTAACATTGCCGCAGTACC
>DWNY01001359.1:0-12841 GCA_018250635.1 Telegonus apastus
TAATAACGTTTTTATTACGCACAAATCTATTGGACTCGTCAAAACGACACCTATGGGCCCAGACACTAACGATGTAATTACAAAAAAGTTGTAAAACCCAGTTTGAAGTAGACTTCATAGGCCGGGGCTTATTTAAGTACCATAGTTTGAACCTGCCCTTATTACAAAAGTAAAAAAAAAAACAAAATTTCATTTGTCCATAGAATAAGGAACAAAAAGTGAAGCGAATATGATAAAACGTGTAAAATGAAATTATTTTGATTTCAAGAAATATAATAATCTTTGAGGTCAGAAGTTCGAACATCCCACCTTTGACCTTACGAAGTTATATGCTTATTAGAAATCATTTATCATTTACTTTAATGGTGAAGGAAAAATATTGACTAACCAATACACCTAAGAGAATATAGCCCCTCTGTGACGAGCAAAGTCGTGAATCTCAAACGACCTACACCGTTAACCAACATCGAGTGCGATCGTTAGATGGATGGGTAACCGTCAATGGTAAAATTTAACGCACCCTTCCGTGATTCGTAGGTCATGTTAAGTAATTGGTACCGGTTATTATCATTGGATCGCAGTCCTCAAACCACGTTGGAGGCTTTATTAAAGGTTTGAAAACATGCGACACTAACCCTTATTCCCTTCTCCAATACCCGTTGGAGCAAAGTGGTGGAGTGCAAGCGTCCTCCAGATGAGGGTAGAGACACTGGTCTCTACCCACATCTTGGCATTGGTCCAGCAGTTGGACTTACGAAAGAGTGAGGCAGAGAGTAGCAATGCTACAACAAAGGGTTGATGACTAAATTAAGGTGTAGAATTTTTCAAAATGATTACAGTTCTTCATATACGACCATATAATTATTAGTCATGTTTCTGTTTTTAAACGAGTAAATCTTCGAGTTTAATAATAACTAACTCATCGTGTATCTGTTTCCTGTTCAAAGTACGGGTGAATAACCATCGCCAAGTGACCTCTCTTTATATCAATATAATACACAATATAAATATAAAGTGTGACTTTTAAGATAGTAGTGAATTAGCGGTTCCTCTGCGTGGTCTATCGCTAAAGACCTTGGCAAATACCAGTAATGAAAAGCTCGCCTGTAAAAAATGGGATAAGGCGAACTGAAGCTTGCAAATCAATCGCATCAACGCATCAACGCATGTCTCTGCAGAGCACGGGTCTTCCTCTCAGAGAGGCTTAGGCCATAGGCTATCGCACTGACCAAATGCAAAGTGGACTCCACATGTCTTTGAGAACTTTTTTAAGGACTCTCAGGCGTGCAGGTTTCCTCACGATATTTTCCTTCACCGTTAAAGCCAGTGATAATTATTTTTGAATATGCACTTAACGAGAAATCAGATCATACCTGGGACTTAAACCTCAGATCCCCGTTGGAAAGACCGAGTTTAAACAATCAGGCTATCACTGCTGCGGTTCAATAAGTTTAATATTATTTCAGATAGCCCAATAGTAGAAGTAGTGAAGGTGGGAGATGGAAGACTGAATGAGGTGGTCGAGCTGGATCCGATGCATTTAGAATGTGAAGTGAGAGCTAACCCACCGGTTGAGAAGTTTACGTGGTACTTTAATGTAAGTTTAATGGAAAATATTCTCTGTTTTAGAATAGGACGAGCAAACTAGCATTTTATTTGCTCTTACAGTAATGCCACAGCTGCCCATATCACCTGTGGGTTCAAAGTGAAGAACTCTAAGTTGTTCGACTACGGCGGCACTACCTCCACACTTATTTCTGACTAATAACAGCAGTGTTTAGCGCTTCTGTGTTTTGGTCTGAAGGGTGTGGTAAGGGAGAAATGCTTATTCGAGACACTCCAACTTAATTTTCAGGGGTAACAACGCATCTGTGGTCAACCTTAGGTAAATCTTTGATCTTCTTTGGGGTTGGTTACAGATATCCATGGCACTAGCCACTTACCATCAGATGGACTGCATGCTCGGTTGATACTATCAAACAATAAAACAATCCCATCTAAGGTAAGAATCCTTTGAAGTCGACCACAAGTACGTTGCCACGAGAACTAAGTAGAAATCCAGGTACGCTTTGGATAAGTATTTCTTCTTACAGTCTCCAAACCAGGACAGAGTTGCGCTTAACACTCATTATTAGGCAGAAAAACGGGTGAAGCGCGCCACAGAAGTCGCTTTGCAAGGGATCCTACTACCTCCGAAATGTTTAGATACTGTTGGTTGAAGATCTTCTAGTTTCAATCATAGTCACACTGACTACATGTGCCGTGTTAAGCGATGTTGTATTATGGTTTGAAAAATGTGGTAAGAGAGACTTGTCTGAGACATTCCAATTTAGTACTCAGAGGTAGAAACGCATTTGTGGCCATCTTCAGATAAGAATCTGATCTAACGGTACATCTTCGGGTTGATAGGTGTCTAAAGGCGCCCATCAGCTTATTTGCGACTTCCATATTAAAAAATGCGAATAATAATTTGCCGGTTATCATGCTAACACCTACATAATTCAGAAAATGAAGATTATTGGCAATGAACTATTTTTAATCTAATCTTCATAATCTTCTTTCAGGATATGGAAATCAAGCCAGATGGTATCTGGGGCTACAATACTTCTTCAAAAGATTTGTTTGTGGAGGAAGCGAGCCGAAAGCACGCTGGCCAGTACTCTTGCTCCGCGAGGAACAGCGTCGGCGAGACAATGGCCGAGCATATCAGTATTATTGTTTACTGTACGTATTTATTCACTAAGTTTTTTAAGGCAATAAACATCGAGCATTAGCACCACTTCCTCGTGGATATCGAGAAGACTACAGGACATCATGTAGGAAAAGGGCAGCTGTGTCTTCCCTAGAAAAATAAACACCCATTGTGGTCGCCATACCAGTCGTAGGGCGATAGGCAAACACACTCGTTGGAGAGATTTATATCCAGTGGACTTTAAAAGGCTAATGGGTGAATTGTTGAGGCCTTCTGACGAAATTGTTTTCTGAAGCCCAGTTTCGCTTCACTTTCAGAAGAAATATGATATTAACCCAAATCACAAAGTTGAAAAAAAATCAGAACATAGTAATGAATTTTTAGGACGCCTCTTACTTTATGACAAAAATACTTTATATCAAAATTAACAAAAAACCACTTTTGACAATCTGGAATATCTGGGACGAAAGAGCCTAAAACACTAACACAATAACTATGTACCATTTGTTATGTAACTAGCTATACCCAGCGGTTTATCCCGCGTGCAAAAAAACTATCTTGACATTCGTATAAACATAAGTGATAATTGGCTCTAATGTGACTGATAGCAACTGACATTAATGCCTGCGTCAGCGCCCGCAAGCGCGTGGTCAATCCAAAACTGACAGTTTTTTTTTACCAAATTGTGTATTCTTATATATGAAATTGGTAAAACGTTATTCGTAAGATGGTATTGAATATTTTATGTTAAAATAATATAAGGTATTATAGATTATTATTTGTACTGTCAGTTATCGATAGATTTTTGATTTTTGCTTCATTGATCTTATACACAGAAGCAAGTTTAATAAACAACATGACACAAACGCATTTTCAGCTATTTGAGCAATAGTAATATTAATAAAAATTAAATTGATTCTATGCAACTTTTCCTTCACCTTTTTTATTATTCACATCGATATATTAAAAATTGTTTGGGCTATCTTTTTAAAAAAAATACTTCAAAATAATCGTGTTTCAAGGAATGTATTTATATGATTATTGGTAGAACTTAACTAGCTAAACATTAAATAAATAAATAATCGGGTAAGTAATCACAAAAACATATTTTAATCACAAATTTTAAAGTAAATTAAATCAATTTACTTATACATACGGTTCATTCCCAGTAGTTCAACTGGTTAGACAATTTATAAACCATCACTTCATAAATACTCATTTTATTAATGTACCTATATAAAAAGTATTGATTGATTAAGTATTGATAGTCAAGCATCTGCTAAGGTTTATAAAAGTGGACGTTATAAAAAAAATAAACATCGACCTTACCACAAAAGGGATATCGACATAAAAGGCAATGACGCGCGTCCCTACCTGGACCAGCTCTATGAGAAGAAAATAAACGCCATTAGCAAAGGTATCTATAGTCATCATACCGTCTGCGAGGCAGTTGAGTGCGCACGCATGTTGCGACGGTCCGCTCCGTGATCGACAAACATTGCGTTACAATTTCAACAATACGAAACATCTACGTTGTTTTAACAGTATAATGATAACGTCGGGTTCGAATTTCGAACGAACGAGCATCCTCGCATAACATTATGTGAACAACATCGATTTTACGAAGAGTTTAGCGAGTTTTACGATCGTACGCGACCGGTTTTGTGCAAGCAAAACATTGCTTCGATTCGAAATTATGTTGACTTAAACATGTGTGAAATGTGAGATGTGATTGTGTATTAATGCGTTTTTAAATGATAAAAATGGTGGATTAACTTACAATGGTGCGATTGGATTGATGTATAGTACAAAACGTATGCCTTAACCTAAATATAGTTAGGATATTTTTTAAAGTATTGTTCGAGTCCGGCGATCAGGGGCACCATTACTACACAACCGGATTTAATAAAAATAGAAGCCAATGTGTGGGTTTTTGTAACCCACGCGCCTCTAAATAAAACTGGAGTTTCGGGATTATACAGAATCAGCTCGAAATGAGACTTTGTTTCGAAGCGATTAGAAGCCCTATGAGTATTCGTGAGGTTCTATTTTTAAGTTCAATGCGCGTGTAGATCTTCGCGCGGATAAACAGCGATCCCTGAAACGTCAATAACAATGATGTGGCCGTCTTCGCAGGCGAGCAAAGTTCTCACTTTTCTGCTATTTACCATTGTGGTATATTGCATTTACATGGATACATTCCTGTTTTTGCGGATACAGAACTACAGAATAGATATGTTCGATGTTTATAATGATACGCAGCAAGAATCTTCGACACACAAGAGCACTCGGGCGAGCTACGAGGACGTTACATGGGTGCCCTGCAGCGTAAACCCATTGTGCCACCCTACGGTTAAAGGCTTGATGGTGGATCACGTCAATCACTACATTTACGGACCGATCTGTGCCATTATCGACATGGAGCTAAGCATTTCCGACAAAGCTCTGTTCCTCACACCAAATATGATCTCGTTTTCGCATGTTATCGTAGCTTTTATCGGCGCGAAGCTGTTGACTAGTCAGAACCTAGCCGTCCGTCGCATTGCGATAGTACTGTTTCAAATACGAATGTTTTTGGACGACTTAGACGGACATGTCGCTAGGGAGAGGAAGCATATAAAGGGGGAAAGATCGGACGTCGGAACGTTAGGTTACTGGGTCGATGGCATTTGCGATTTAATAGGCGTTGTCGCGATGATGGTGGGAATTCTTCTGTACCTCAAAAATAATCCACCGAGACGCGGTTACAAGGGCACACCATCGAGCACGTTGCCCTACCATCAGCTGAAAGAAATCAATTCGACCGAGGACATAGAAAAAGACCACACCGCCGACATCGGCATATCCTACAAGACGAAAGTGACTTTCCAAAGGATTGCTCAAGTGATTGTGCTGTTTTCTGGTCAAATGGTGCTATCTTCGTTAGCTTGGAATAGATATATAGACATTTATCAGAATATGCTCGAAAATTGTACGGAATACGATCTATTCAGGCGTGAAACTACGTTCAAATCCGGACGGTTTTTCCTCGCGACTGGACTGTGGAGGATCGTTAATCCCCACAGCTACATACATCTGCTCTCTCTGGCCGTATTCTGTGATAAAACATGGGGTTTCCTGAGAACTGTGCAATATAGCGGCTATGTATGTTTAATTCTAAGCGTCGCCACATCGGAGTATTTGGTGATTATTTAATTTTATTCGTCAAATATTCTCGTTGTGAATACTAATTGAGTTTTAATTGAGACTAACAGCCACTTGAATCCGATAAAGGTGGTTTAGAAGATTCCATAACTAAAGATAGACTCGATCTTTCTAAGGCTGCTAAGGTCTTATAACTTAGATTGTATGACTTTGGAAGATACAAATGAATTTATTTGTAACGTAAAATAAGTACACAGAAGTATCGTTGCTTGTAAACATGGCCCGTCTGTCAATATTTTGCGATATAATAAATATAACATATATAACAACACGAAGGAATCATTATAGTCGAAATAGAATTAATTGTTTTTAGTTTAATTTGTCATTAATTTCCTTCAACTTGTGTTGAGACTAAATTTAAAAGATTACGAAACTCTCCGTAAATGTTCCGATGAGGCTTTTTTTGCGGATTCTACGTTTTTTTTATATTCTAAGGCGCACTACAGTAATGACCTTAGCACAGTGAACTAAGCTTGTAAACGTTTAAAAATATCTCATGTAACTTGTCATAGACCAAAAAAAGATAGACCACCTCGAACATGTATTGACGCATGCCTCTATGCTATGTAGTGGCGCAGTACAAACAAAGTACGCTGTTAACCATGCAAATCATCAATTGCGTTCAATACAAAGAAGAATCTCGGTTGAGTCGTCGTAACATTGTTGTTTAAACGCTTGGAAAAATCATGATAATGTGTCGTTAAATGGATACCTAAAAAAAGCGACATAACTAACATTAATTGAAATTCTCCAGCTCCTAATAATTATTCAAAATACCAGAAAAAATCACCGTAAAAGACGCTATGACGGACAGTCACGTTGAAATTTTTATTTATTAATTAATAAAAAAAATCTAAAGATATAAATCATTACAGAAAGTACTTCCTATGCGTTTTACTTTGAAATGTACATTCCTTTTAATCATTACATACTAAACCTATAATAGGTACCTCTCTTTGCGTCGGGGGTTAAAAACACATGGCAAGAATTAAGATTCTAACAATCTTAAAAGCTTCAGTGTCACTCTTTCATGATAATGTTCGATGCGTTGTCTATTTTTTATTCCGAGATAGTCTGTGAACGTTAGCTAGTTTTATTTTCTCCGCTTTCAGTTTGGGTAGCGCTAACCTTCATTATAACATTGACCTGCTTTTAATTTGTAAAATGTAGTCTCCCGTATTTCAATATTTAAATTGACAATCAAATGAATATACAAAAAAAGATATTGTATACTTTCAAAATTGTATAATCTGTCTGTTAGTATTTCACAGCTTGGTGAGTTAATTACGCTAATATTTGACTAACTGTTTTAGTCATATAAAGCAACAATACACATTACATTTTGCATTGTAATTAAGCATTTATTAATTTATTAAAAGTGACCATTTTAAGTTGCACTACACGATCGAGCAATGATCAGTGTCACTTGAACAAATAAATCAGTTTTCCATTGCCGGTTAATAGTTTTGTAAATCTGTATGTCACTTAATAGTTTCGATGAAAAATGGTTTCTTGTCTCAACTGAGCATTTTGCGCTATTCCTTATATTTTTGGATTTTGTCATCCGCGCCCTGTTAAAATATTCAATCTATATAAAGTTTTCGACTGTCTATAGACCTGTAAAGAAACTAAACTGAACCAGCCGTTGATGAAAAGATATAAAGATGTTCAAAGACAAAAATGTCATATGAAACGTATGATTCACTACTTACTATCTGAAATGTCAGGTTCAGGTTTTACCCGAATTGTTTGTAATATTAAGTTAGTTGGGATAAAAATACCCGCTTGTAACAAAATTGGACCATATCTTTTTAATTGGAAATATTATATCTACACGTACATAATTTTTAAAATATGTAGGCATGATGATTTAAATACTAAAAGTAGATATATGAAAATCGTTGAAAAGGCGCAGTTCGCATTGCAGTGAAATTGCGCAGTTTTTTATTTATTTAAGACGCCATCATAACTCCTCCATTTGTTGCCCTTTTGAATTTTTACGTTCCCTCCATTTCTTTGAAGCGAGCTTTCCTCTGATTTGCGTTTCTAATATTCCAAGCATAGTTACGACATGAGTCATTTTTTGTTATCTCCTACTTAATATCTATAGCCTTTATATGTTGTGCCCCGCGGTTTCAACCGCGTTGAAATAACTGTAACATGACACATGTAAACATTAGTGATAGCCAGCTCTGTACCAGTATCTTATAGTTACTGAAGCTAACGCCGGAGATGGTGACCGGGTGCGCAATTGCACATGTAGTGCCTAACATGTATACTTGCATATGCATTTAGTAAAAACTTTTTATTCTGACATGACAGACACTTTAATTTTAGAGGCCATTTGTAAATTACGTCACACGAATTTCATGATGTTTTGACCCCTCCCCCGTCCTTGTCACAGCTGGTCACATTTGTGGTACCCTCTTTTCCCTAGTGTGATGTCACATATATTGCAATCGTACACATAAAATATTAAATTAATTAATGTATTATAATTTGTAATGTGACGTCACGAAATTTTCGAACCCCACCACTTGTCACACTGTGTCACACTTCATCGATCCCTCCCTCCCCCACAGCGTGTGACATAATTTATAGATGACACCATATTTATTTTCATAGATTTTCTGAAGTATTTTCATTGGTAGTATTACAATGATACGGTTTCACCTCAGCGCCCATTTTACCCCAACTAACCTGAATGAACAAAAATATGTAAATACTTTAATTTTATGCGCATTTTTACATTTGCATACAATCCATCCATATTAATTGAAATTCTAAAGCATTGTGATTCCTCCAACAATAATGTTAATATATATTTTATGATCATATATGATTAATAAATCGATTTGTGATATTAGGTTTCGTTGTGCCAATAAGATATGAGAGTAATATGAGAGATATATTTTGTAATCGCTGGAATATGACTGATTTTTGTGTAGGTGGTATAAAGATATGTACGTGTTGGGCAGACTGCGCCAAATTTTTAGTTTTGCTGTAAATATGCTAAGTTCCTTTCATATGTCATTTCTGTGTGACGATCATTGGTGTCTTGTTGATAAGGGGATGGAGGGTCGTTATAGGTTCTCGATGCTATTTCACAGTGAATTAAAAGTTTGGCGCAGTCTGTCAGAAAAATAATGAAAATAATATTAGGCTCTGAATTCATAAGACGTCCTGCACATAGATTTAGCGTTTCACAAAATACCATAATGTGATTTAGATAAGTAACAAAATTATTGGAAAATGTGGCTGACAGCGTGGCGCAGTTTTAGCGATTGTTGGAACTGTGTGGATTCCACCTGCCTTACTAAGGCTCCAGACTTAGTCCTCAGGCGTCAACCAATCCTTTAGAAGTGCACGGCTTTCGACTTAGTGTGTTGGATTTGTGTTTAAGTGACTGCAATGGTGAATACAAGGGAAAAATGAAGGCAATATTTCTTGTAGTAATTTGCATTTTTCTTAGTAAAAAGTCTTACGTATTCAGAGCCTAAAGGGGCTTTTAAACGCACTTGTAGAAATTTCTAGCGGCAATTGTGTAACCGTTTATATTGTAAGTGCAATATTTGCGGCAATACCAATATCAAACGGCGATATTGCCATAACTTGAGTACACGACGTCCAATAATCAGCAAGGTGCAATTTTGCACTAACACATTGTAGCAAGATTGCATCGGTGGCAATATTGCCGAGCAATATAGCCAGTATGCAATTTTTATAGCCCGTTTACTAGCCTCACATAATGATAGGTTGACTTTGAAATTTCTAAGAGTTTAATGTAAAATTATATTGAATATTAATGTTGAATTCCTTATTTAATAAGATATTTATAACTTTCAGTGGATGTATAATATCTGTGATGTTATATGATATTTTTCTCGTTCAAACGGGTATTTCTTTACTTAAATATTGAAAGTTAATTTTGTTGTAATTGAATTTTATTAATGACTAGGTACGTGAAATTTTGTTGTTGCAAAATTTTCGAATTCGTATGTTTCTCTTAATTATTGTAATATTTAATGAATATGAATGTATGTTGCAGTTATAACGACTTTTCTTTGTAAACAACGAAGTAAGAAATCGTTAATGTGTGTTTATTATTTTTCCTTATCTTTTTTGACATTTCGAAGATGACACTCTGATTCTATTCTAGAGGTACCAACTAACAGTAACGGTATTCTGATAACAGCAGTGTTAAGCGCTGCTGTGTGTTTTGGTTTCAATGGTCTAGTAAGGGAGACATGCTTATCCTAGCGTTCCAACTTAGTCCTCAAGTGTAGTGACGTATTTGTGGCCAAAATTAAATGACTGATTTGCCCTGCTACTCACGAAACCAATTCCGACTGATTGGATTTACAATTGGGTCGACACTATTCAATCTGACAAATGTGAAGTGTATTCCTACTTTTGAAAGAAATTTTAAATTTCTTTAGATTGGCCATTAACTCCACATTATGTCATAGTGACCGGTATGATCAAATGTCGTATTCAACGTTTAAATAAGGTTACGTGACTTTATTTAGTAAATTTCTTTTAAGTAACCCAATGACACAATTCAACTCCAATCGGTCGGAATTGGTTTCGTAATTAGCGCTGCTTATCTGGGGTTGATTACAGATGTCCATGGGCGACAGTGGCCACTTACAATCAGGTGGACTGCATGCTCGTTTCGCTACTTCCATATTATAAAGAAGTGCCCATGTTACTAAGTGGCTAATTGTCCGACCAGAAGAATAATATAATTTCATAACATTGTTATCCTGAACTAAATCTTCAAGTACCTATAATAAATATTTGGTTGCGATATGTTGTTGGATGATTACGACAAATAATTTAATACATAATGCGGAGTAATCATGCGTGTTAGTGCACTTTGTACATGCAATTGTAAAAATTGAGGGTAATATACCTACGGAGTTATCTTACTATGTTTTCCTTTATAGTTAAAACTGGTGATAAAGCAGTTTTAACGAACGTAGTTTTTTCGTAGGTTCTTGAATTCTACTATTCGACTTTGGACGAAACAATTTAGTGTTTTTTGTATTTTTTGACTAACGGAGGATTAACAAAATTTCTGATTATAAATAAACCCTCATTAGCTTCACCTATCTATATTGTATCTTCATCTATTCATCGGCTTTGAGGTCTACTGCTGGTCATAGGCCTCCACGAATTGGCGCCATTCCAACTGGACCCATGCCGTCTGAATCCAGCGGTTTGCCGCTGTCTTCAGGTCATCTGTCCACCTGGTCGGGGTCGGGGTCGCCATTCAAGGACCTTTCTTCCCCTTTCCTGAAAACAGACAGACAGACAAAAGTCTTTTAATTGTATTTTGTTATATTTTATTTATGGTTCCGTCATCACATTCTTTTTTGAGATCACATTTTTTGAGATCGTTAAAAATATACACGACGACTAGTTCACCTCTTTCCTTTGGGAAATCGGTTTCAATGCTTTATAGTTAAGTACAACATCATTTTCCCGAGACCATCAGTATGAACTTACAAACTTATGTTTGTGAACATTTTTAATGTCGTCGTCAACCTATTACTGTCTCTCTGCTGGGCACGGGTCTCCTCTCAGAGTGAAGGCTTTTAGGCCATAGTCCACCGCGCTGGACAAACACGAACTGGTAGACTTTACATATCTTTGAGAACGTTTTTTTAAAGAACTGTCAGGTGTGTAGGTCTCCTCACGATGTTTTCCTTCACCGTTTAAGCAAGTGATAATTAATTTCTAATAGGTGCGCACGTAACTTCGAAAAGTCAGAGGTGTCTGGGATTTGAACCTCGGATTCCCCGATTGAGAGGCCGAGTTTCAACCATCAGGCTATCACTGCTCTATTTGATGTAAAATATAAATTTAAATAAAATTAAATATGGCATCCAAGATTATTACGTAATTATGTAAAGTTTTTAATTGTGTCACAAAGTAAATGCCTCTGATGAAAAAAATTGTTCAGTGCTGATAACTATGACTAAGCTAATATTCCATCATGTAAAGCCAGAGGTATACACAGGTATATAAAACAAATTACACGGAAATCCTCATGGAACTCATCTCGCCCGGAGGAACGTAAGGTATCTCGCATTCTTATCAACTAAAATTCCTCGGCATTACTCTGGTCGCTCGCTGCCGGGTCGAGTCGAGCCTAAAACAATTTTGTTTATCTTGAATGTTAATGAGTCGAGTAATATGTTGAAGTTTTGAATTTCCTATTGTTCCGTTGCATTGTTTAGTAATCTTGCACATAAAAATATGCGGTGCAAACGTGCATGCGGTGCATTGGATGGTAAATGGCAAGCGCCGATGGCGTTTATGGTGTGATCAATCCCAGATGCGGTACCGGAACTTTTGAAGGTGGCAGAATCCTTTGTGCTTCGATTCTGGTGGCACCAACGCCACACCTATTTCTGTTACCTGGTCTCTACAATCTGCCCCATAACATAATGAATCTGGAGGTTCTACATTTATGCTCCTAAAAATAAACACAAAAATATTCCTCCTAAAAAACTGTTAGTAAATATTTCCCCACTAAATTTAGGGGGAATACAGTCTGGATTTATTATCTACATAGGCATCGAAGCGCGTGTTTCCTAAGTTTAGTCACGCTTGCTTTTTAAGAATATCGAAAATAAATAATTTTAAAACATCGTGATGAAACCTTCATGCTAACAATAGTCGTGACCGTGATACTGTATCGACGTGATAAAGATTTTTTTACATAAATTATATTGCGTAGAGACGAGATTTTCAGTGATAGATTAATGGTTTTATGTAGACCAGAATAGGCTATGGTATTCCCTGCCTGTCGTAAGAGGCGACAAAAACTTCCCACATAACTCGGCATTGCTCTACTCATAGACATATTATACATAGTAGGTAGAGTAGGGGAGTCAGCTTAAAAGGTGTACATCGAAAAGAAAGAGACGGCAACTG
>DWNY01001360.1:0-12833 GCA_018250635.1 Telegonus apastus
ATTTATTCTAAAATTCTTCGATTGTTATTATGTTCTAAATATTGTTATGTTCTAAAAGCGGTACTTCACTACAGCACATATTGAAAATACATATTTAATAGGTGTTCTAGCGAATATTTTCAAGCTGGAGCCGGAGCTGGACTGAGATTACATTTGGTATTATGATAGATATTATTTTAATTCTTATCAGAAATAGGTTTTAAGGTTAAGGTTCTTTTGTCCAACGTCTCAAGATATACCTATGAAATTTAGTGACTAAATAAACAACTACAAGTACAAGATGATAGAAATTGTTTTGTTGTGAAATAATTTACTCGTGATTTGAAGGAGATGACGATTTGAAATGCAGAATTATGCGGATGTCATTGCGTACTTTAACCGAAAAAATGTATAAAATTTTATACCCAACTGTATAAATTAGTTGTTTTTAAAACCGCGCGCAACTAACATGTGGTGCATAGTTTCAAAAGCATATTAAATTTGTTAGGCAGCATTTGCTAGGCTAGTTTCAGTAACTAGTTGCAACTTGAAATTAGTTTTGCTACCTGTAAGCCAGTTTTAGCCATATCACATTGATTAGTTTCGAGAAACCAAACCTTTGTGGTAAGCTCGTGCAAAGTTTAGAAATTTCATACATTATTGCCATTACCGTATATTTTACTGCAAAGTTAATAATTTTTATGATTGTTGTCCCAATAGTTACTTCCCCTGTTACGAATTTAAAGTTCTATTCATATCAACCGTGGATAAGAATTACGGATAGTAAAATGGACCTCGATTTTCTGTAGTTGTTCACGATTGGATTTATGATTCGATATCATAGTAGATATCTAAAATGCAGTTAGATTATCTCGACCTACTGTATGAATTTGTACATTAAGTAGTAGTTATAATTTTAATATTCAGTCACGCCATTACATTAATAAGTTATACTTGACTTCTAGTCACCAGGACTTACGCAGTACCTACGTTCCTACTTCTAGTTATATCTTGTAAATAAAAATAACTAGCTAGGCAACCGACCGAGCTTCGTTTAGATGATATTATCAGATTATTCAGATAATACATTCATTGAATATATAGAATTACGTAAGTGCTTTTTTTATATGATTAAAACGGTATTACGGAGATGACACCGATGTAGGTTAATTTTAATACTAAAAGATACCCATTTAGCTACCAAAATTCGTTAAAATTGGTGGACTCATATCGGAGAAACCTTTACATACAAATAGGTAGACAAAAATGGCTCGTTTACAGTAGAGGATACCCAACTAGAATAAGCTGTCTATCTGTCTATATATCTGAATTGCTGTAAATAGTAATAAAATGAATAATAAACAAATAATATTAGTTCGCCTGTTAGACTTGATCAATTACACAATCTTTTTCTTCGACAACGTATGTAACACATTGAATAGTTTATTTATACACACAAAATAAGAACAGAATAATTATCTTTTCCTAATAGTTGTCCCTTGTCCGCAGATGCAGAACATAAACAACATAGTGATGTTCCCTGTGGACAGTCTGTTGAAAGGTGATCTTCGAGGTGTGAGAGGTGATCTCAAGAGGCCATTCGACAAGGCGTCCAAAGACTACGAGTCAAAGTACCTGAAGATTGAGAAGGAGAAGAAGTCGCAGGCGAAGGAGGCGGGCCTCATCCGGAGTGAGGTGACGTCAGCCGAGATCGCGGATGAAATGGAAAAGGAGAGAAGATTGTTCCAGTTACAAATGTGTGAGGTAAGACTATTGTAAAGATAAGTATCGTGATATAATAAACGGAGTATAGTTATTAAATACACGAAGATACGGCGTTTAGACACAGAAAGATAAAGTTAAGCCCAACAAAACCCAAAACATGTTTTTGGTTTAACACAATTGATTTTTGGTTCATTGATTAGCATTTTTGTACTTTCGAAAGAAACAAAAACGTGCCTAATATAAATTATTTACTTAATGGTACTATAAGAATTCAAATGGGCATTTGTTCGTTGCTTATTATTAAGAAGCGTTAATTTAAAAGCACCTTTATTGCTTTTGGAATTATTTAAAAAAATCCCTTTATATTTCTTAAAACTTGCGCTGCAGAAAATTAGTTTTGGCTACTGGCCGAATGGGAGTCAATGCAATTAATTGCAAGTGCAATTTGTGGCTTCGCTCACGAACCGTGCCCCGAAACTGTTGCATGGAGCTTATAAATCGAAGTCTAACCTCGGTCGTAGATTACTACTACATATATAACGTATATTACGTACTACACGAGTGGATTAGGGGCGTTGAGAACAAGCTATATATATTTGTAATACTAATTTCCGTAAGATTTTTTTATTTACTTCGAATTAAGATGTTAAGGTCTTTACATTATGTGTTGTGTTTACTAAATTCCATTACCATCCATAGACATCTGTAATCAATACATCTAGACTAAGTGGCATCACCTCGGATAAGTAGGTATGTCTCCCTAAGACACTGTTCGAATCAAAACACAGAAACGCTTAGCACTGCTGTTATAAGGCAGGTGTGGCGGTGGTGCCGCCAGAGTCGAACAACATAGGGTTTTACTACCTTCAAATAAACAAAGACAAATATTCTACTGGTATATAATTGAACTATATCATTATTAAAAATATTTGTCATTTCATAAATGACACTACGAACATTAAATAAGACTCTGTGACATTATGATCTATTGCGATTCATAATAAATTCGTCGCACACAGTCTAACAATAGCTGCCAAGCTCATATTCATATTTTATCACTAGCCTTCCGCCGGCAGTGGTCGGATTTACTTGGTGGTAGGTACTATAGTGTTCTACAGTTGGTATCTATTCCGTTTGTGGATTCGGCTTAGAATAGCGAAAATGCTTGTCTATTTGTAGATTTAGTAGAGGCTGACTGTGGGAATAAATATACGAGATGAAAATCAGCAACTTCATGCGAAGATACATTTGCTGCACGTACGGCTAAACCAGATATACGGCAAAATCCCAATTTCAGATATGTAAAGGAGTTCTGTGATCAGCTGTCGACTCGTTGAGGAAGACTGACGAGCCAATTACAGAATATATTTTTATCTGATTTTTATTAGTAAAATATCCCTAATTAACCGAAGAAGCTATTGTGAATACTTTTTAAATAATTATTCCTCCTATAAAATTATTTAACGTTTAACAATATTACTATCAAAAGATATTTTTATACGGCGAAAATAAATAGGTAAAGTTAAACAAAAAACGGCAGCCATGTTTAATTTACAAACTGACACGCTTCAATTTTATTTCGTTTGTATAAAATTACTATCCGTCGTATGGAATATGAGAACACGGATACATGACTGTGTCATAAAAAAAAACTGTAACGAAGTAACAAACAAAAACTGTGTGATCTCAGTTTTAAATCAAAGCTCGATGGAAAGGTCGTGGTTTCGAAACCTCGTGGTGACATTTCAATTACTCAGAGTATCATGCTCGTATAAACTTTCGGTTTAGGTACGTGAGGCAACGGGCAACGTGTCGGGCCGTGAATGATCGACCTCATGCAATTACACTTGTCATTGTCGACTGTGTTGTCGGGTTCTGTCGCGGATTTTGAACGGCGCGGTTGGGTATAAGGGAAGAATTAATTTCCAGCTTTTCGATCTTGTATCCGTCCCGTGTAATAACCTGTTTTGTTTTGGTTTGTGGTGTATCTACAACACCGTTTGTATGATTTTTGACTCATCTCAATATTTTAGGATGGTTTCATACAGATTTAAATGTGTTTAAAAATGATAAAATGAAAAAAAAGCAAGCAAGCAAGTAACCCGCCCTCATTGTATGAGATCACTTCGCCTACAATATAATCCACCTCTAAGTAAGATTGGATTTCTTTTAACTGACCAAACAAGCGTTTTATGCACGAGGGCAAAATTTTATCGTTTCATCGAAATGGCCCTTACTCTAAATCAACACAATCTTTAATCACATTAGTAGTTTTATAAGACAGAAATAGGTGTGGTGCTGATGTCCTTGCAGACGAATCGTATAAGATTCTACCACCGATAATAGCGATGTCTCCCAATTTGTCAAATAACAACATTGTTCTTGTTGTTTGTAGCAGCGGCAAATGATAAAGAGCTTATCAAGTAATGTTCCGTTTTATAGTGTCAAAAGCCGGTTGCTAATATGAAACCGATTGGTATCCATAAATTATACGAACCCGACCGTATATTGTGTAAAATGGAAGGACAGAAATAAATTGCAAATTGGAATATGAACGCCAATCGTAACACTCAAGTAGGTAAGGTATATAATGGTAAAGGCGGGCGTTATCGCACGATACGCAGCTGACGTTATGATTTATCTGTTTTCAGATAATGTTGCACTGTTAGCGCTGCTTCAGTGCATTGTGTATTCGACTGGGCCCGAATATCTGGCTACGATGCCTATAAATTATTCTGTTTTACATTAAAATCAGATGATCATCGTGAATTGGGTTTTAAAGCGCTGTTAGCTAGGGCGTACTAAAGGGATGGTATATTATTGTAAGCGCGGAAGTGATGGCGATGAATTTGATATTATTTCAATACGTTTTAATTTTAATGTTTTACATTGTTTCCTTGAATTACTCGTGGATTACTGGGATAACTCGTAATTTATTTTTATCATATGCATTAAGCAAACATTTTAAGGTAAATTGGGTAATATGGGCGCTGAGATAAAACCGTATGAATCAAATTGCAGCCTAAATGGGCCTTATTTTGAAGATTAACAACATTATATAAATACACAATTCCTAGGCAAAAGATGCATAAAGAAAATCCTTTGAAGTACAGAAACTATGTTCAAATTAACACGCAAACTTAATTACAGTCGCTTAGTCCTGATATCCAATTAATATAAATTGCGAGGAATCATCCATCCGTAATTACCATTTGCAATGTGTCTTTGTCATTGCACCGACAAACGTTGGTATTCGCGTTACTTATCTCCATATTATATCTATCTCAAGAAACACATTTTGTTTTATTTGTCGCCAGTTTGCAGGGATTCTTAGGTTTGATAATAATTAAATATAGCTTTTAAATTAAATATAGCTTTCGTCTGCACACACGGACTCCAGTGAATGCCATTTAGGACTGGATTTATACTAAGCATATTTTTTCATGTATCAAAATATGTGAAAACTTAATCAAGTACTTACCTATTTTTTATTTTTGGCCCAGACAAACAGAGGCTAGGGAGTTCAAAATTAAGTGCTATTTGGTAAAACTATGGAGATATAGCTTATGTTATATTTTATGCATCAGGCGATTATTTATGAAACTACAATATAAAAACTAACGAATTAATTTTAATGGTCAATATGCCCAGGCGCTTAGAATATTTATGGAATATTAATATCTTTAGTGCTATTCCGTTTATTCATCTACTCAACATCATTATTTTCATTTCAATTCATTAAGTGATTTTACTGGATTTCAGCATGCGTTAAGAGCCATATTGAGGCGGAGCATGGTTTAATCCCACGGTTAAAGCAGGATCAAGTTTGTTGGCCATTCAGTGTAATAAAATATGCTCGTATAATTCTATCGTTTGAATGCGTCCCTGAATGCAATTAATGTTCGCCGCAAGGACTGCAATGATAAATGCATACTCGTAACTGTATGGAAATAGTTTGTGCAATATAGCAAGGATTTATCGTATCTTGTGCTTTTATAAAATAGTATTATGTGCGCGTTTTTAGTAAAACGACTCATTCTATTCAAATCAAATGTTATTATTTCCATAAAAGTCGTGATATATCAACGGTATGGACACCGTGGGTCAAACACTGAAGGTCCTAAGTTTAAGTATATGGCTCGTTCAAATGGGGTCATGATATGTAAAATGGATGAAGATATTGTAATATGGCTTTAAAAAGAGAGTTTGTGAAAGGGCACATTCCAAAGAGAAAACAAGGTGTCCTACGGATGTAAATACATGTAGATGGTACAGAAAATAATATTTTGTGAATACCTTCTAATATTGGTTGATCTGTACGCGCCTAAGATGATCCGGCTGTCAAATACTTCAGCACTGCTGTGCGATCGGAAAAAAAAATTTGCTGAAAACTAGCACTCGTCTTTCTGATCTTCTAGGAATATCGGCCCAATAATACACATCCACGGGAGCGATTTACCCTCAGGTCGTCTATCATGTAGGGCGGCAATTCCCCTTAGATGAACTGCGAGGAATTGATAAACGTAATAAATCTATGTAGATTCAATTCTGATATAGGTAATCATATTATACCGAAATTGCGGAGGGCTTGGGGTTACATGTATGATCTGAAGAAAACTATGTAAGTTATGTAATGTATCTTTATTTAAACACGCATTTATTGAACATAGATTCGTAGTTACCTGTCTCACAAATATGGCACGTACCATTACAACTCGACTCTGATTAAAATCATTAAATGGACAAAACAAGTGAAATAAACTCTGTAATTAAGTGTTATTGTAGACGTCCAGGAATGCAATTAAACCACACGTAACGATGCATTGGCGCATGATAACTACTTGCGCAACATGTCACTGTTACTATACATGTATATTTACACGTATAATTTGCATAGTTAGCTATGTACTAATGTATATGTTACATCATTAAAAAATAATAAAAACTCGACGACCCAACGTTGTAATAATAACGCCAAAAAGTATGAAACACGAAAATAATCTTATAGCTAATTCACAGGACAGCTGTGGTGGTATGTCATGTTGACCGAAGTATAAAAATGAACCATTAGGATAAAGCGGACGATCAAGACGCTTCCATCGACAACTCATTAGTCAAACTATGATAAGTAGTTTACAAGTTATGGCGGAACACATGAACATACATCGAGAAATTAAAAACATACCAACAAAAAATACGATAATCCTCCCTTTGGCTTCACTGTAGTCGGGTAAAAAGCTTAAGTTATTGTAAGGGTGTTAATATATTGTCATTTTGTTCTATAAATTGCAGTACCTGGGTAAAAATACAGCTATTCACAGAAATGAAATTTAAATTTGGTAGAATTATTAATGTAGTAGCATTTCCATCACATCTATTTTTACATAAAATAGCGATTCACAGTTGCTGATTCTTTAGTTCAAAAGGTGTGTTAATATCAGATCGCTGTAAAGTCATTTTTTGCAAAGCATTCTTTATAAAAAAAATAATAGCGTAATATAAACGTATATATTTCTGTACATAGTATAATTGTTAAATGACACTAATTGTCCGTGTCTATGTAGATACACGTTTAAATTTAGGTACAAAATGTCTTCAAGTCCTGAAATCCAGATAAACAGTACAAGCATGTATATCTTTTGACATAATATGATAATATCCTGTAACGCTATTATATCTTCAGTGTAAATAACTGGAACATATTTTAATATGGCCACGGTGACACTATAAAAGGTCACAAGTGTGGAAGCAATAACACTGGCGTAAAGTTATGGTTGGTTAACGTATGTGAAGTGTTCGCGAAATGCTATTTTATTGTTAAAAATATTGCCCATGTTTTACAAATATTATTTCGGCTATGATGAATTTCTCTTTTTTACCAAGTTTTTATTTTAGGTCCGCTATATATAATAGCAACGGTTATGCCGATTTGCATACCACTTAATGTTTTATTTCGGCGTATTACTATTCAGCGAGAAGGCAGTACGTACATCTCTAAATGTTGGATCAGACTTAATTGGTGGGCTTCGAAGAATAGGCGCTAAGTAGTGCAATAATATACTGCGAATATAATATCGATGTTATTGCTTTAGCAGCAGCAGCGGCAGCGGGTTAAACGTTCTTAATTATCTAATCTAATATATATGGAATGGAAGACTTAAACCACAAGCCAAAACAACATTGTAAAAGCACAATGAAACTTATGTCGTTTTGCGGTTACAAAATCGATGAGTCTGTCGCTAGAGTATGCCAAGTCAAGCGTCTGCTCCGTCCTTATCTTCAATTGTAATGTTAATGCATGCAAAACATTCACGAGCATATTGCACAACTGACTGCTTGAAATTGATTGCAACGGCTGCAACGTAAATGGCCCGATTTGATTCCATTCTGTATACACGCGCTTGTCAACGGGCGCTTAAAAATGTTACACAAAAAGTAAGCGTAAATGCCTTCGCTATTCAATTTTCAAATCGGATTGTCAGGGACCCGCGTCACAGTTGAAAAGCGAATATGAAAAATGGTCATGACAAAGATGTTGTAACGAATGGAACGACGGATCACAATCCAATCACCGTTTCCAATTTCGAACGCGTATCCGATACCTACCGTTAGCAATTTTTCATCTCCCAAATTAATTAACTTCGGTGCTTTTGTGACGGGTTGGTAAACGGTTTTTAGTCAAACACTTTTTATTCAGAATTTAAAACTTTCACTTACAGATCAGATAGGCATAAATTTTCTTCATGCAGATATTTTCTTGAATATCTCCGTTTAATTGAGTTGCGGCTGCTTTTTAAATTGGTCTCGTTCCGAAGATTTATCAACAAGCCGTCGTTAATCTCTGTCGGCTTATGGACAAAACAATTGCAATGACTGCATAATAAAGAAATTCTTTTGTGTTCGACGAATAACCAGTATCCCATTTAATGGTACGATTCACTGAGGTCGTTGTATCTATTACAGTTCTGTATTCAGCGAACGCACAGCGTACAGTTTACGGTTACCTTTTGAGTTGAGCTGAGCTGACGCTGCGCTCTGCTGACTTTGTTTCCTGATTTGATTTGAACGGTTACGCTCTGTGCCTGAAACTAACACCTCGGACTTTCTAAATCTCGCCGTTTCAGTTTCTGCAAATCTAAATTACTTTGATTCTTATCTGGCAAACGTTAAAGATGTTAGATGCGACAAAACGCAGTGTTCTAATACTTGTTTTGATATTTTTTTAATATATCATTGACCGCTTTAATTATAGGTATATACGTCTGCTATACGTTTTGGTATTACATAGTTAACTTACTATAATTACGGAAAATATTTTTTTAGTCTTATACAAATTCTTCATATTCTCAGATTCTCAAAGCAAATCAGCGCCGGAGTCCTATTCAAACACGGGATATGAACATACAGCCATCTGCAGTTTTTTTTTGTTTGTACTAAATCGATACTTTATATCGAGTTGTATTGAAATACACGAGTGTTCGCCAGTCAAACCAGTAACAAAAAGAAAGGTAATGAAGTGTTGTGCCGGTGCTGTACTGAAGCGCGCGTCAGGTCATCGACCGGCCTTGCGCCGCGCAGGGCCGCTGCCGTGCCGTCATGACCCTCGCTTTGTTCCACTGCAAACACTAAGTCCTGGCGGCTCCGACACACGACACCCACTCGTTCGCCTGCCTGCCTAGTTAACGTTTGGTGCATAATAGCCACCTCGGTCAACGACTCCCTCGAGCGCCTAGATAACATCGCAAAAGTCAACTTAATGTTCGTTCGCGGTCCTCAGTACTCATCGTTCACCTATCCACATTCTGTACTCGTAGCTCACGTTATTAATATTAAAGCTCAAAATATAGGTATGAGTATATGAAACAGCCGGCGAGACGCCAAGACAGTTGTGCAAGGTCGTGCACCACGCTTTATTATTATTGCACAACACCGAAGGCAAATCGGGATCCAGTACGACTTGAATGCGCAAGCGCGTGCGTCAGCGGGTGTAATTTTAACTCGCGGAAGGGCACGTAGAATTATTTGTGCGTTTCCAACCGAACGGAATCCCGCGCGTGTCGATTCCGCTGCGTACAATTGGCTATGGCCGTTGATAAAGTTGTGAGCAGGCGTTGCCTACGCGCAATTTTCGGCGTCGCTCTGTCTGCTCTATCAGACTGGCCCAATTCCATTTTTATAGTACCTATGTCACTCGATTTCGTTAGCGCGTCATAGTATATAAGTTAATTTTTGTTGCAGTACCTGATAAAGTTCAACGAGATAAAGACGAAGAAAGGAATTGAATTACTACAGCACCTGGTGGAGTATTATCATGCGCAAACAAATTATTTTCAAGATGGTCTGAAGACGATCGAACATTTCGGAGTGTACGTAGCCGATCTGAGTGTACAACTGCAGAAGATTAGGCAGCAACAAGACGACGAGAGGCGGAGACTGTTGGAGCTCAGGAATATGTTGAGGGCTGCCGCGCCGCAAGATAGGGAGGTTAGATCTCATATTAAATCTTATTTTTCTTGCATAGATCTATTATCATTGCTTATTATTTAATAACATTTTTACACTCATCGCCTAATAGATAAAGAGAGAAAGAAATGCGGCCATTTGTTCAAAATAATAAATTGATAAAACTTGAAATATTAATGTCTTATTGTCTATTTCAACATCATAAGATTGATACCGATAATATTTGTAATCACTCTCCATTCAGGTAGCATCATCATTAGGTGGTTACTCGCTCCACCAGCTACAAGGGGACAAGCAACACGGCGTCACTCGTAGTGGATACTTGCCGAAGAAGTCAGAGGGGAAGGTGCGCAGGGTTTGGCAAAAGCGAAGATGTAGAGTCACCGCGGAAGGCTACTTAGACATATTTCACGCGGACGAAAACAAACCACCGGCAAGAGTCAACCTTCTCACGTGCCAGATAAAAGTGTCCTCGGATGATAAGAGGGCGTTCGATCTAGTCTCATGTTAGTATGCCCTTATCTGAAAGGTAGCTCGCTTGTTATCAAAACAGACGTTATATAGTAATGGTATACAAAGTCTTATGCTACGCGGATGGTTATTGCTGTTATATCTGTATAAAAAGATGCAAACATTGAAAAACAACTATCTGTAGTACGAGAACTTAAATTATTATCTCCCTGCATATTAAATAGGTTTTTAGATTTAATCTGCATTGCAATATGTATTAATGCTAGATCGGATGGTTATATAAATGTTTCTTATTTAATAGCTCTAGAAATCAATACGTTATTTTTACATTGGTAATTAAGAGTAACTACAATTAAACTGGTTTATTATTTACTGCATGTTTTTGTAACTATGTAAAATGGATTATAATATTGAGGCCTTTAGACAAGGTTGTTATGTCAACGATTTAAAGTATGTAATTGAAATAACGTTGTTGCTTACTTTTATCTTTGGTATTAAGAGCGATCGACTTTCTAATCTGGTACCTTGATCGCAGACAACCGTACGTACCATTTCCAAGCGGAAGACGAGAACGAGCAGCGCGCTTGGACGTCGGTGCTGGTCAATTGCAAGGAGGGTGCGCTGATGAGGGCGTTCCACCAGCAGGCGGGCGAGAGCAACGACACGGGACACTCGCTGCTGGACCTCCAGCGGTCGATCATCAGGGCGGTGAGGGCCATGCCCGGGAACCAGGTGTGCGCGGACTGCGGCTCCACTAACGGTGAGACGCGTTTGTTTTCATGGCGCTATCTATATGTGTAACATTTAAAAATACTTCGTGACACCCTTAAAATGTTTCGCGACATCCTACTGACCGCTGTTATTGAATACATAATTGCATATTAAATACATAATTTGGTCCTCGGCACTATGATTAAAACTCTTTTCGTATAAACATGTCTTTAAAAGTTATCCTTTTTTTTCTTTTATAATGACGCTTCGCGAACCTCTTTATTGAAGCTTAGTGACCCCGAGTAGTCGCAACTCACTCTTTCAAAATCACTAGTCTAATTGAAGATTCCTTGGAAATTAAGTATAAGGTCATGTCGCGATTTTTTAACTAGTCTTTTCCTAAAGTAGTAATAAGTAGTATATTAATATCTGGGACGATAAAGGCATTGACCATGGAGCCACGGGGAAGGTAAATTATAGTTGACGGCTATGCGTGGGAACCAAGTATACTCAGATTGTGGCCCCACTCATGGTGAGACGCGCTAATTTAATTTGCTTAAGTTAAGCTGCTAAGGAAGGGGATCAGATGGAGGGGTCTCATCGGATGTACCTACTGTAAATTATTATCATAAGCTTGGGAAATAAGTGTGAAAGGATGGTGACGTTTTACTTGTAAATTTTATGTTTTTTTTTCATGTATAAGTACTATAACGAGGACATGTTTCTCATCTCCCGAAACGATAAAGTTAATTAAAGCTATATTTGGGAAGAGCGGTTGTTGCGGTTCGATAAAAGCTGTGGATTAGTTTTATTATATAAATTTCCTCATTGCGGTTTCGCTCGTGGATACTACCACTGTAGTCTGTAACCACCTTAATGAGGTGTCGTAAGGTGTCTAAACCTCACTACAAAGTGTGAAAGTCATACGTTATTACTAGACCGCACACATTAACAATTTTTGTAAATATATAAACATGTGTATTTCGAAGATAATTCTTCTACGAATGTAATTCTTTCGAAATTAATTGCTAGATGGACATACGAATGATAAGCGAAAATGCAAAATCAATCATCGTTCTATCGACATCAGCTCGCATTTGCAGTATCTACTATTTATATAACACTACATTCCATTTCGGAAATAAACTCGCATCAGTCGGGACTTATCGCCGGTGGGAATGCTCACAATGCACACTCCATGTACAGGATCGAATCACGTCGTCGGCTCGACGGAAATTGAGTCTGGAAGCCGTACTCCGATGCTCCTGAGGGAAAGCTGGGAAATAAATATTTGAAAGTGTATTGAACCTGAAAACTGTTAGTCTGTTGGCAATGCACTTGACTTTACTCGCTTATCGGAACGCTCGTTTTATTTATTGTTTTTCCTTTTAGTAAAGTTGGATGTTGTGCCTTTCCTAGTATTTATCAAATTACAAATTTAAAGACAGATTCTTAATCTTTCTTTAAATTTGTAATTTGATAAC
>DWNY01001361.1:0-12831 GCA_018250635.1 Telegonus apastus
CTACATACTTCGAAAATAGTGTAGAGAATTTAAACCCACGATACAAGATAATATATGATGTTTTTTATTAATAATTCTTTTAAAAAAATCTGTACTAAAACAAATTCCTTTAGGATTTTTATAAATACATTATGTTATATAAATCTATGTAAACGATTTTAAAATTAATTAATATGCCGTCTCCAAAATTATTTATAAACCGGTCGGTGTATCCGCCACCCTAATTTCAGCGATTCCTTCCTAATTGCTGATTTTCTAATTAATCACAAGAGAGTATTTGATTAATAGGTCTCCGATGCCATGGAGGCTGCGAAGGGAGAGAAACACGATGATTTAGTGATTTTACTGAAAGCAAGTTTCCATCCAGTTTCGGTTTTCACCGTCTACTCTTAATTAATAAGTGGAAAAGAGTCAAGTTTTTCAACTTATTCTAAGATTCTGAAAGTTTTTGAGCAACTTATTTCCAGGTTTAATGGACGCTCTTGTTATGATGTGCTCCAACTTGCCTCCTCTCAAACTTCATTGTTTTAAAACGGATCCAGTTACGGCTTGAATAATTAATATTACTCAAAATAAACTGTATAAGATTTACGATGAAATGTAATAATTTTTCTTTCCGTAGAAACTTTCTTTTTCCATCTTTTATGCAATTAGAGCCTTTGATAAAATAATTACGTTTAAAATAACCGTCCGTGATACAATCTCCAATTATTACCATTGACACATCTCAGTTCATGCTACAATATTTCTGAAAGAAAATGTGTTCTAGTTCTAAATGCAATTCGCAAAGAGTCAAAACACAATAAGCAATAGACGAGATTGTATGATGAAAAGACATATGATCTAACCGAAAGGCACAATAAAGACTCAGTGATCTCAAAATGGAGATGGAGACCCGCAGCTGATAGACGGAGTTGCGAAGAGTGGAAGCTGCAAAGGACCTCACGAGGCCTTAGGCCTGAAAGAAACTCAGGGACATGGCCAGGCCGCCCTCGCAATGGCCTTGCGGGGGCGAGCCAAAAGCCTGGTCTACCAGACTGGTCACAAGCCTGGGAAAAGTTCGTCACGAGAGGCCTGTGTTACGGTTGTGGTGGGGACTATGAATTCAAAGGTGCCCTTAAAGTGGACATTAACAGTTCGGAGTATACGGGTTATAAATATTATCACAAGAGACCAGGATACAGGATCAAAGCCAGGTCCTGTGAGGATGCCAGATTTATTCACATCAACTTCGTACTACTGGCCGAAGTCAAGCATTTTGAAAAGGTAAGAATTATTAACAAAACTTTTTCTCATCTGCAACTCATTCAGTTTTCATTAATAATTAATTTATCATAAATACCTAATGAATTTTTGTATTAAATTCAATTTCATAAATTGGTAAATCGTCAAGAAGCTTTTAAATTTTAATGCACTTAGTTTATTTCTGTACCGGATCTTCAAAAGTTTGCCTTAAGCCTTCAGCGTTATCTACAAAACTTACTCTTGGAACACCATCACCACTATTAACTTCATTAAGGAATGCCGTTAATACGTTACCCAATTCTGCGATGCCTAATAGTGATATGAAATTTGGACTCTACTTGCCAACGATAAGGTTGTTTTTGGTGTTCACTAGCAGTAATTACACAGGGGTTGGAGTTTGATACTTGACACCATAACGCATGAATGCTAGCAAGCAAGGTGTTTACCCATTAATTAACTTCAGGAGGTAAGCGTACCCCATGTGTTGGTAGAAATGTGTCAGGGATCTCTACTGTTTCACGATGCCTTAAATGAGTCGATTCCTTTGTTGACACATTTTCGGTGTTAGCGCCGTGTGTAGTAAGCGTAAGCTCATTTTGTAAACCCTGTTTTCAGAAATTTGTTAATGTTAATTAGAAAGGTACGGGAACTGTGTTTTCGTAAGTGCTTTAGTAAGGGATGTGTACTTTTTGCCTGTTAAATGAGTAAACTGATTTTAGTGCGAATTTTCTAAATAAAGAACTTAATCTAGATTCTGATAAACACACATTGTAAGTGAATAAGTAGAACTTACTTCAATACTTTTAAATTTTCAAAATTTAACTGTCCAAAGTGTGGCAGGGACCTCTTACTATCATGTAGAAAGCCTACATGCTCATTTGTTACTTCAGTTTTGTAACAAAAAACCACATTAACTACTCCATCGAACATAATAACATGAAATATTATCATACAGTCATCATATTCTACAGAATTCTGTTTGCTACTGATATAATACTTGTAGCATGTATTTAATAATTATACTTCATACGTACAAGTACCTACTTGTAATTATGTACATTCATTAGCAAATTGTTCGCGAAGTTTTTACGTTGTAAATGAATACAAAAATACGAAACGGCAACGCGCTATCTTCCATACAAAAGGTGTAATTTGCCGTGCAGTAGAACAATGTGTTCCAATTTGCAAAAAACGACTACCTAGTTTGATTTTCTGAAAGGATATAGTTTTTTTTGAAGTACTATAATCCTGGTTGTTGGTGCTTCGTTTGTGTAACAGTAATGTGAACTGGGATAACGTAATTGAAACGAAATTGATAGTGGATTGATAGTGAAGGAGGTAGAACTATTCGTGGATCGATTGCTGCATTACAGTCACGTCTAGGTAACAGAAAGTAGCTATCGAGCATACAGCACACCCGAAGGTAAGTGGCCGCGGCTGCCAATGGTCATCTGCAATCAACCCCAGATAACCTACCTGAAGCTGGCCACAGACTCGTTGCTACCCCCGAGGACTAAGTTGGAACGCCTCGAATAAGTATGTATATATAATAGTTATTATTTTAATTTTAAGAATGCTTGTCATTACGAGAAGTATTTTAAAACTATGTTTTTGAGCACTACAAAGTATTTAACTCTTAAAGCGGTCAAAAGATATAATTTAGAGAACCTGTTATAGGTTTTGTAACCAACAAAGATCACATACATCTCTCATCTCATTACGTAGAGAGGCTACTTGTCATTTAATTACATACAATGGTAAACAGGAATACACGAGAACAAATAGTAACGCTGACGCGACAAGCGTTCCCTACGAAATTAATTTATGTCTAGCTCGCTGTTCGTTATGAATATTAATGTAGGAACTTGATACACCGGCAATTTATGATGAATGAACGCTAAGTGTCTCCGAATCTGCCGTGATCGGACCCTTTGATCTTAGGAAAACTTTTGGCAACATTAAACTAGGCATATCTTATAAATTCATGGTATCCTTGCCTTTTCAATGCCAACTTGGTCTTAAGGCGCGACAATTTATGGGTGACTTCAGATACAACATCAATCCAGTTTGAATTACAGATGTCTATGGATGGCAGCAGCCACATTGATTTAAATTACCACCAAGTACCGTTAATATTAAAACAATCAATAAATCTTTGATTATACACTCTCTAGATCTAGCGTTCCTTAAAAAAAGCGGCAAAAAAATTGTCACTAACTGTTAACCTCTAATTTATCCAAGCAACTTTATTGTCCAATCAAAATGCCGTAATGGGATCATTCGACTTTAAGCTAGTGTGCATGAATCACGCACACATGCTTATATTTCTTGGATATTTTAGCTTGAAATGAATGACAACGTGACGTTATATCGATAGAGTATAATTATAATCAAGGCAATAAATCATGCGTTAATACTTTATGGGCCCGCAGCAATTATTATCTTTTGTTGGCAAATATTCAGTATTCTTTGTTATAAATTACTCTCACTAGACTCCATAAAATTTTATTGCGCCATTTTAACAGCCTAATCAATTATATTACAACAACGCCATCTCTCGTAAATTGGCGTAATCAAGATCCACAGCCGTTACAAACAGAATTATTTCATATCGCAGACCTTAATTGGAGGGAACCTAGTCATCAAACGAGAACCCTGAGGGCTGGGGTGGTGGAAGGAGGGGTGTAGGGGTGTGATAGACAACTCGATTGCAGTAACTGCGTTAGTGGTGCGGTCGGTGATCAATTAGACGCGTTTTGAGCTCAGCTTTGCGACTGTGGTGCGAGTCGGCGAATTTTTTTGCCCTCGTTAAACTAAGGGTTGTGATTTACGAGTTCAGTTGACGTGATCGCGCTTCTGATCTTCGGCGGTTTTGAGATTTTTTTTGAAGTACTGATGTTCGTTATCCAGTTATGGGTTAGGTTAGGTTTTTACCCATTTCATTAGATTGCCTCTTTAAAGAAACAGTTATATTGTACTGGTTCCAAATCTAGAAGTAAATATTCGTTTACGAAACTATGATTATTGTGAAAACTTCTGATAAATTCTACTAATCCGTACTTGTTCAGGATGTTGAAATAATAACTAAATCTTTCTTACTCCAATAATTTCTAATTAATTAAGCGTCTTTTAAATACAAACTATTGCAAATCATAATCTTATCAATATATATGTAACTTAAAATTAATCTATAAGCCAGAAATGGATTTACATTTTATAAAATAGAGACATGTGTGAATATGAGTGTTATTGTGCGTAATATATGAAAAAGAGTAATGCAATAATAATAAAAAATATGAAATAACTTAAATAATACTTATCATATACTTAAATACTTTTTTATAATTTGTAATGATTAAATTCATGCTAGCGTCTTCTCCATACAGTGGATAAATATTAAAAATGATTAAAGTAAAAACAGACTAAGTAAGGAAAGACGAAAAGAGGAGGAGAAAACGGAAATTGCACTTTTGAACAATCTTTGAGTAGTCGTAGTAGTGGCGACAAGACAGAGATGAATGGACCGACTGTAATCAAATCTGAGACCAGGACATTAGGATTCAAAGAATTTCGAAGTTAAACTTAGTGGTCGATTTGTAAGCCTTGATGTACGCTTTAATATCAATAATGACGTGTTGTTTCAAATTTCCTTTATTCTAAGTTTCTTTTGATATTTTCTTCTTCATGGGTCACATTTCTGCAACAATATTTATGCAGGTAATACGATTTAATGACGTTACAGATCCTCTTTTGGATTATCTATACTTTATCGTTAACATTACAATACTTGATAAATATTTATTTTATCGATAAGTACCATATAATCACATAATACAAGAATACGAATACCTATAAAATAAATTGTTAATGAGTCCAATACTAAGCAAATTTTTGACACGCATTTATATTACGGTACGCTGATGAAAAATTCCTCTTTAATATACATTTTACCTCTTCTAGTTTCAGATCTATTTTAGTAAATCGTATAACAAATGCTTAAATTGGAAGCTGAATATTCTAGAGACGTATACCATAAGGTTACATCCATCCATAACCTGTATTACCTGGCAAAATCCGGTTTGTGCTGGTTTCATCCGGTTTTCGACGGCACTATTGTCACGTGCACGGCGACGTGCCTTGTAACGCTGCGTCCTGTTCTGCAACGTGCAGAATACTAAACAGGCGTCGAAAATACCGGAAAATTATATCAAACTGTTCCCAAATTCTAATTCTATCCCTTGTGTGCTGTGACCGCTTCGGATTTGATCAGAATTGGAAATTTTGTGAAATACACTACAGCTAAGCGTGCGTAGCCACGCGGCTTGATCTCAACTGGTCTACAAAGATTAGCACCGTCGGGCGTGGTCGGTAGGTGGATGCGTAACCTCTAGTGGCAATATTTCATATGCACTTCCGTGCTTTGAAAAAGCACGTTCACTGTCGGTTCCGGTTGTTATCATTGGATAGCTATTTTAAACCTCGTTGGAGGCCTTATGAACGGTTTGAAATCATCCGACACCGATTGATCCCCTTCACCAATACGCATTGGAGAAGCGTGATGGATTACGCTCCAAGCCTCCATAACTATACGAAATGACTCAAACCCATACTTATAATTGAGACATAAAAAGAGTTTTTACAGTGACAAGGTTTTTCAGACTTGAAGAAATCAGAAATTTGGAAATAATAAAGTGCCAAATTAACATTTCCGAATTTACTAATTGGTGGGTGAAATTGATACTTGATAAGCAAGCCACTGTCTTTATCAGAATTAACAATGGTGGAGCATTAATAGTTAAACTGCGACGTTACCACCGATTTTGTATAGGTATCAATAGATAATCGCCATGATCTTGATTTAAGACAAAGCATCAATCATCAGTCTTCATGAATAAATAGTCGTGAACCCATTATTGTCCCACTTCTTGGCACGTGTCTCCTCTCAAAGTGAGAGGGCTTTTAGACTATAGTCCACCACGCTGGCCAACTGTGAATTGGTAGACTTCACACACCTTCAGGAACTTTTTTTAAAGAACTCTCAGGTGTATAGGTTTCCTCACGATGTTTTCCTTCACCTTTATAGCAAGTGATATTTAATTTATAATACGCATATAACTTCGAAAAGTCACGAATAAATAAAAACTTGTAATAGAAGCTTGCAAAAGTATTATCTTTTAAAGTGTCATAACAGAAGATAATGACCATAAGCATCCACTCACTTCTATATAAACATATTAGATGTACATAATATAGGACTAATGACAGCTACGAGTATAACAAATTAATGAAATTTAATGCATTCAATTTTCTATTTAGCCATTTGCATCAATGAATATTTTGATTTATTACCCGTCAAATTAATTGTGGCTCCGCTTTTAATTATTGAAATGATGGACATTATAGCGAGAAGGTATATTCTGTCATAATAAATTTTGTTTGTCATAATAAAGAATATACTGTACATGAATGTCATTATTTTAATAGTCGGTTATGCTTTTTATCTAAAAAGAAACCTCCTAAAACATCGCCAGAAAATATTTTTCGATATTTGTCAACGATATTTATTTCGATGTTTCTATACAGCCAGTTCTTCTTATATACATTCTTTTTATATGTCATATGACTTGTTTTACTTTGAAAGTGTCGCCAATTGATCTTATGTGAAACAAAAACTGATTAATTACATTAATTACAGATATTTCTAAAATTCATGCACTATTTTGGATCCTAAAAATCCTGCATCTTATTTGAACTCTATTACAAACGGTTTATTTGAAACAATTTAATACACAATAAGAAACTGATATAATAATATAATGTACAAAACAACATGAAAGGATTTCATACAATTAAGATGCTGCGTAATCTTCACAATTACCGCACAAAGGCTTTAAGGGAAATCCTTTACAGTACGCAAAGTACGGCCGGGACCGCAGAGAAACCGCAACGTTATCGCAGGTGCACCGGGTATATCCGGCCTGAACCGGCTAAATCCGGTTACAGCGCGGTTACTTCGTCGGATTAACGACTGATCCGGTTCCGTGCTTGTAACTGATTTATACACTTATACCTCTTTTTGAAATAGGTTAGGTACACGTTGTATACGAATATTGCAATCTTGGGTTTTTTACCCGACTGCGTCAGAAAGAGGGTAATGCTTTTTGAGCATATGTACATATGTATCTCCATTTTCTTGGCACGCCCCACAGCCCGAACGGCTTAATGGATTTTAACATATCAGGTGTCGTTGGAATGGTCTCAGTTGTTATAGTAACATAGGTTATACAATTATTAAATATGGTGCCTGCTAACGGAAAAAAGACCGTTTTTTTTATCATAGCAATATGGGTATCAAAATCGATTCGTTTAAAGCATTTGTGTTTTTTTTGTTTTTAAGATAATTCTCTAGTTTGGTAATAATCTGTTTAGTTATAATCTAAGGCAGTATCCTCCTTACGAAATGTCTGTTAATGCTCAATGGAATCAAATCCTAAAACCGGTTATATGGTCGGTAAAATCTAGTCCAAACCTGTACACAGCTCATTGGCGATTCGTACCACGCCAAATCCTTCTCACGGTTTGACAAATGCAGGTCTAATTCCACTACGGACATCTGTCATTTCGCCCAGTTTCTGAGATTTGCATAATTTTATCGCGACATGTCTCGACTTGTTCGAACAATACCCAAATTGAGTGTGATGTGAGCGTACGCCGGATGAATTTTTATATCCGGCCCGAATTTCGGATCATGATTATGCGGTTATAGAATATTATGCGGATGAATTTATTACGTCTCTTAAACCCTCTTGAGTATTCATTTTACGTACATTTTTACTTTTATACCCTTTTATGTGTTGTGATTGTTCACGGAAAGTAAGAAGAATTCGTTATATATTTTACCTTTTTTCATATAATTTTAACAGCGAAACAGTAAGTTTCGCTGTTAAAATTATTTTAAGTACAAAGATGCAATTTAATAAAACCTAGTCGGATTTTATTAAATCGTATCTATGTAAGTATTTAAACTAGCGAATGTAGTCCAGTCAGCTTTTTCCAACTCTTAGGAACTGTTGGTCTTTTTAAGTAAGATTAAACTTTAGTGGCTACCTGAGGGCTGTTATATCAATTTATGTAATTAAATCTTCATATTAAATTAATACCACAAAAACTGCCCAGAATAGATAAATCAAGTTACAGCTCACTAACTGGGGAACTAGATCGACCGAGTAATGCGATAACTTCTCTGTAACCGGATTTAGTCGGATCTATCCGGCATACCTGCTATAGTAAGGCGGTCTCACTTAAGCGCAGCGACTCAGTATTCGTGCTCACTTTGTGTATTGTATAGGCTTTGTCCTTTAATGCCTTTGTCTGCTTAAAGTAATGCGATAACCGCCTTGTAACCGGTTTTGCCCGGATCCGACCAGTTATGCCCGGTACGATAACGCTGCGGTACTATGTTGCGTATTGTAATGTTTCCTTAAAAGCATTTCCCTGTTCCTTAGCGACTGAAATCCAAAACTATAACTATATTTTAAAGTTATGGGTTCTTGAATACAGTACTGTTCAGTTTGCATCTATTGCCATCCACTAAAGAGGAGCCAGGCGTCTACAAATTGCTCCAAAATAATGTACAGTTAGTTTTTTCTTCTTTTATGTTTATACTTAACGATAAGGTTGACGGGCTGTCTGATGGAAAGCAGTCACCGTCGCCTGGACAATTGGAACACCAGAGGAGTCGCCATTGTATCGCTAGATTTGGAGAAAAGCTCTTTTTAGAACTTTTTTGAAGAACCTCATGTCATAGCGCTTCGGGAATGCCTCAGGAGGAAGTTCATTTCACATCAAAAAGGACTAGGACTGATCGATTTTTATGAACTAAACTGCTTCATTAAGTTTAACATTGTTTTTAAAGCTGATAAATACATAACAACAGGTATGTTATGCCGATGCATAACATCAGATGCTTTTAAACGATTAAGAAACGCACAGGGATACTTATGGCCAATCACAGATAGTTATGATTTCTACTTAAAGTCGTCCACATGTCTTCCGTACCACAATTTCTCCTGTATTACTATTATTGTAATAAAATGGATCTTGTCTTAGACCTTGAAACGTTAAATAATATATAATCCCTCACCAATCAAATTGTCATAAGGCCAAAGGTACATATGAAGACAACGTTCAGTTATGATACAGTTGTTGTCTCGTCATAATGACAGTACGAAGCTCCACCGATCCATAACCGGCTTTAAGCGGCTCCATAGCCGGGTTCGGCGGATACCCGGGTGCACCTGCGACAAAGTGGGCCACTAAGGCGGAGCGACATAATGCACTGTTGTAGAGGCTTTGTCCTTTGAAGGCTTTGTGAGTTAAAGTAGGAAAGTTGCGGCTAAGCTGTTAGCAGGACTGACTGAGTCACAATAAAATTTTGTTAAAAGTCTCTATACAACGATATTAATATGAAAATAAGAACTAAGCCAAATAAAAAAGAATACATATTAATATTTTATGTTGATTGATAAAAGTACAATTTTGCCACTACTGTTGGTCAACCATCCGTCTACCGACCGCGCCCGACGTTGCTTAACTTTGTAAATCGGTTGAGATCTACACAAGTCACGGGGCCATGCGCGCTTCCAAGATCATTTATTATCTTCTGTTATTTATCAATGATTCAGCATCCCTTCTGTATTTTGGTTCTACTGAGACAGGCATATTTTAAGGTGCTCTTAACGCAACTAGCAACGCATTGACGCTTATTTCTTCCTATTTATATTTCTAACTGCTTACCATTTAACTACTACCGTTATCCAATAATGTAGAACAATAGTGCCATTGCATTCAAAATAAAACAAAAATCCAAAATATTTTATTCAAAGTAGATTCTCACAGAATTATTTGTGAAGGTGTTTCGTTATGGAGAAGAAGCGGCGAAGGAAACTCCATAACACACATGTTTAAAAAAAGTTTCACGTAACAATTTTCAATTTGAATTTAAAGCATGTGGAGCTAGAGGCGCTTCATCCACACAGTATCATCGGACAAGTAATCACTTGTTCTATAGTACGCTTTTCTACATATCGTTTGTTTAACGATTTGTTTAAAATTACGTTCTGTGAGATCCGTCATATGAAGCGATATTTCATTGTAACAGCGAAAACCAAATAGAGTCGTACAAATAACTATTTTTTCTACCCCGTTCAACCCTATTCAGTGTAAACCGTTAATATTATGCTGTATTTATTAAACCTCTCCTTAGCAAAACTTCTACGTAGTTAAGTTCAGTTTTCTCGCAATTCATTCATTCTGAACTGTTAGATGAAACTTAGTAATTATTCACAGCTTGAACGGTTGCAAGAAAAAATAATGGTTCGTTTGTTCCACTTAAATCGCAAAACAAACAGCGCTGGAAACTAATAACTGTTTGAAACACAAACTGTACCAGTTTGTGTTTTATTGTTCAGTGAGTTAGCGCTGTAAGCGCTTTATTTGCTTTAAATGCTAAGAATAGCTTTGATGCTTTTATGAAACGCTTTGAAGTAAATCCCCGTTAATATTTCCATAGCCTAAGATTATAGAAAGATGGTCTTGCGTTTCATACAAAATGTCGCAACTTACCAAATGCTGCCGTATTTTAATTAAGAGATGGTAAAGCCCTTTGTGGCGTAACTCTGGCGGCTCCACCTCCACGCCTGTTTCTGCCTTATAGCAGCAGTGTTAAGTGCTATGAAGTGAAGGGTGTGGTAAGGGAGACATACTTATCTGAGGCGTTCCAACTTAGCCCTAACGGATTTGTGGTCGACCTCATTTAAGACTGTGATCTTATCTGGGGCTTTGATTACAGATGTCGATAGGCGGCAGTGACCACTTACTATCGGGTGAGGTTCATGCTCATTTGCTTTTACCATAACAAAAAAAAAAAACAGATTTTCGCTTTTATTCGTGATATGCAATGCGTGATATTTTATTATTCAGAAGCTGTTATTATGAAGAAAAACATATAGAGGTATTATATAGTAGAGGAGCCATAGACAGGCCTGTGAGAGCGAGTGTCCAAAAATAATGAGAGATAGCTGATGAGAGACACCTTACTTATCTTTGTCTTATCATAGATGCGAAAAGAGAGGCATGTGGGTACTCTCATTTGCCCTCCCTTTCTTTTTAGGCTTCCCTACTTTACTATTATTATATCTCCATGGAAATATCACCTTGAAATAACATGTCACGGCATAAAACTTACATGGACTTACGTTTATTCTAGTCCCCTCATATTTATCCACATTCGCATAAGGTAGCCGGTGCCCGGGTTATTAACGAGGTCGGTCGATTCATCTCGCCTGTCGGAGCGGTCCTTACAAAGATTTATTATGAAATGTTTACCTACTTGCTCACTTTTATCCCACCGATATTAAGCAAAGATTAAACTAGGAATAGACTGTCAATTGTGTAATATTGTTTTATTTGAAAAATTGTCCAACTTTATATTATAGGTAGTAGACCGTGGTAATGCTATTCTGAACCTAATCTAATCTAATATTATATGATTACATTCGATATCAGATTTGTCATCCATTTTACTCGATTGGAATAGTCAATTTATTTTAACGTTGAAAATTAATGTATTTATTTCTTTAATTAGACTTTTAATATAAACTAAGTTGAATCTGCGCTTATTTTAACTAACCACATCTTTTCAAAATACTTGTTTCTACATAAGTCTAATTACTGAGCTTTAGGTTTTACATAATATTTATTTATTTATTTGACAATTGACAACATGTCACAATATATTGTACTGTTAAACAAACACATTATAGGTAGGTTATTTAATAGTGATATTATCACTTACAATGGAGCACTTATATAATTGTAATAACCTATATGTAACAACTATAATTAAATATTACGTTTTTTACGCATTCTACATATTCTAAAATAATATAAGAACGTAACTCGCGCTCGCTGTCTGTGTGTAAAATTACTTGCCGCTATACCAACGGGTTTGAATTCATGGAAATGCAGATACATTCATAGTATGAATCTTAACTTAACATTTAGGCTTTATTTCATCAAAATTGATCCACTGTATCAAAAGTGATTACAATTTAAAATCAAAAATAACTTTTCATACGTCGAATTACGTACGTACGCGAATAGTTCTACCTTAGTGGACTAGATGGCGTTATTATAAAAACATCACTGATTCACGGGCAAACTTCGAAATACAAATGGCAGAACAACGTTCGTTTGTTGAGCTAGTTGGTAAAAAAACGAGGAATGTTCAAAAGAAACTGTGCGATAGGCATAAACTAAGTGAAGCGAAGTTTCCCTGCTATGTTAAATAAGCTATGACGGGGCCCAGGTGTTGCTATCGGTATTGGAACCAAGGACTTAAGTCCCCGGGGCTTACTTGTGCGGTGTATTTACAGTTTACGCCTAAATGTGGTAGGGTATCGTTAATAAACGTTTGAATTTGAAAATGAATCTTCTAAAATACTACTAGATAGAAACTGTAAATGTGAAATGAAGTATATTAGAACTTTTAACATGTTTTTTTAATCTTTTTATTGTATTTCTCAA